>JAJKFI010037522.1:0-31213 GCA_029204185.1 Lerista edwardsae
CTCTCTCTCTCTCTCTCTCTCTCTCTCTCTCTCTCTCTCTCTCTCTCACTCTCTCTCTCACACACACACACACACACACACACGGTTTCTGCTCCCCCCCCACCTCCACAACAACTCACAGATTGCAAAGAACATCAGAAGAGCCCCTATGCTGGGTCAGGCCAAAGGCCCACCTAGTCCAGCTTCCTGCATCTCGCAGCGGCCCACCAGATGCCTCAGGGAGCACACAAGACAGCAAGATGCCTGCATTCCGTGGCCACTCCCTTGCACCTGGCCTTCTAAAGCAGCCTACTTCGAACGTATGGAGGTTGCACCACCCATCCTGGCCTGTAGCCCACAACGGACTTTTCCTCCATTAACCTGCCCAGCCTCCTTTGAAAGGCACCTCGGCCAGATGCCATCACCACCTCCAGCGGCAAGGAGTTCCACAGATTAATGACCCACTGGGTAACATAAAACCATCAGAAGAAGAGGCACAGCCAGGCAGGTGACGAAGCAGGTACCCCCCCCATCTGTCCCCTGAGGCACCTGACTCAGGCGGCCTCACGAACGGGATGGCCCCGTGTCAAGAAGCATGAAAATGCCCACACGTGCGCACCAAGCAACGGACAGCCTGCCTTTACACAGCTGCGGTGATGTAGTTTGTTAATGACGTGCTGACGGACAGTGATGTTTTCCTAGGTTCACTTTTTATGCTGGGAATAGAAGCTTTTCCCGCTCCCGGCGTTTTAATCAGCAGAGGACCAGCTGCCACTAGAGAAACAAACACCGTTAACAGGAACCAAAGTTCCAGCGAGGTGGGAGAGGGGCAGGAAACAGAGCTGGACCGTGACGCTCGGGGCGGGGATCAAGGTGCGCCGTGGCCGGCTGTCTCCGTCGGCGAAAGGCAAGGCTGGGGGCGCCAGGAATGCGCAGGGGCCACTGCGCGAACGAGGCCGTGCGACTCACCGGCGCACCACAAAGGAAGTGACACGAGCGGGAGGCCTTGCACTCCGCGCCCGGCTTCCTGACGATTAGATTTGTCTAAACATCCGTCTCGGAGTTCGCCCGTCATAACAGCGAACGGGGGGATCGTTTGCTATTCTAGATGTTGGAAAGGGGAGTTCAAGGGCGCCCCTTTGGCTAGGCTGGCTGCAACCCGGACGGACGGCCCATCTGTGAGGCCAAATGAGAACTGTGAGTTCTGCTAGACTAGAGCAGAAACTTCAGAAGTCAGGCCCAGTTTTTGCAGCCATGAAACTGAATACAACTGCATGCAATGATGTCAGATATAACTAAGGGCGCAGTCGTAACTTGGAGTTAGGCCGGCATAAGGGCCACCATAAAGCATGTTTGGACCACTCTTGGAGTCAGGGAGTATGGTTCGTGCCTGTGTGCCGGCCTCTCTGACTCCGAGAGTGGCCCAAACATACTTGACGGTGTCCCTTGTGCCGGCCAAACTGTGCCGGCCTCACCCCGGGCTAGGATTGCGCTCTCAGTGTTGTCGACACAGGCTGGAGTCTTCTGGGGCCCTGCTAGAGACGCAGCCAGGGTGCGAGACTCCGTGTACAGCCACACTGAACCACACCATCGCCCATACACAGCTCGTTCACTAGCCCCCATGTGAATACCCTCCTGGGGTCATTTGGAAACCCTCCGCAAGACACAGTGGGATTCTGGAGGGCGACGAAGGCCACGAACATCAGCCGCTAACGGCCTCGCAGCCCAGGAGCTGAGCTCGCTGCTAATGGCTTCAACGCCTTCTTCTTGCGTTCACCTTGGAACGTGCTGCAATTTCCAGAGAGCAGGAGAGGCTCCAAGGCTCTCGGTACTGCCGACCGCGACAGATGTGAAGCCGACAAAGAACGAGACACGCTCCGCCTGCGCACTCTGCAAACACAGCCACAAAAGGCTCCTTCCGGGCTGTGTTCAGAGATCAAGGAGATGCGCCTGCACAGTAGGGGACCCACAACTCCAGAGGGGCGGAGCACATTGTCCCCCAAGAGGGTCGCCCCTCTCCTCCCGCCACCCCTGTTGCATCTCCAGAGAATGAGATTTGGAGGCACATCAAAAGGGAAGAGGGGAACGGAGCAGAAAAGGAAGGGTGGAGGAGTAGAGAAGAATGGGCTAGAGTGTCTCCACCAGTCTTGTTTTTCTCTCCACTTCCTCACCAGCTCTCCTCCCCTTTTCCTGGTTGACTTAAGGAAGTGGGAGGAGGAGGAGGAAGGGGTGGAAAGTCTGAGACCCCAGCCAACCCACCACCTAAGGCAACCATCTCAGCAGTCTCATGGGTGAGCCGGCCCTGTTTCAGAGGTGCATGTCAAGGGCAGCAAAGGGATTTGGAAACAGGTCACTCTGCGAGGAGAAGAGTTTGCATCCTAGCCCATTTATTCCTGTCTAATGAATACAAGTGGCTGGCTCACTCACCTGACCAGGACTCCAGGCTAAATAAATTCACTCCCGTGAACGCTAATCGTGAATCACAAATGCCCACTGTTCAGGTGCTCACTGGACGGCATTCTCTCCAGCTCCCCCGTGTTTGCACTATACATGCAACATGCATGTGAAGGGAGGGGTGAAACGGAGAGAAGGAGACCCCTTTTCCCTCTCCCACGTGAAAGTGATCTATATGGGATACACGTTCCTAAGGACGCTGGCAGAGACTGTTTTTAGATCCTTGTCTTTGGCCCTCTTCCAGAAAAAAAAAGTACTCTGTGCATGCTCGGAAACCGGCTAGAATTGTTCAACTTAGCAGCTCTAGCCTGCAATTTCAAGGGGAACTGCGCGCCTTACACCTGCAGTGGCTCCACACCCAAGACGTGTGGAAGGAACCCGGAGCTGCGTGGCAGACGGCACACTTGGCGTGCGGAATGACCCAGGTCTGCCCCTGAAACCCTGAGGCGATGCTGCCAGCCTGCGCAGGCCACCCTGAACGAGGCGGACCCGCGATCCGGGCTTTGCAGGCAGCCGCTTCCTGCGATTTGCGGTCCAAACCTGCAGCAGCCCGGCAGCCCGGCACCAGGTACAGAAGAAGCCACCAGCTGCGGGCCTGAAGTCCCTCCCGTGGTGCTGCCTGCCGGAAGGGTGGGCCGGCTCAACCGGCAGACGCAGCAGCATCTCTCGATTTCTGCGCCGCTCACGTTGGACGCCCCCCCCCCACTCCCAGCCAGGACCTCGGCCCAGACGGAGCGCTCTGTAATTAGGCGGTTTGCCTCCAGCAGCCCAGGCCAGCCGTCTCCTCCAAAAACAGCAAACCGAAGAGGCCGCGCTGCAGAGAAGCCAACGGGCAGCGCGGAGGCTCTCCCCAAACGCCGCTCCCACGAAGGGCGCAATTCTCACCTGGAGTCGGGCCGGCACAGTGAGGCCAGCACCAGGGCCACCGTAAAGCGCTTCTGGACCACTCTCGGCGTCGGGGAGGAGGGCGCAGGCCTGTGCGCTGGCCTCTCTGCCTGCGAGAGCGAAACGAACGCACTGCGCGATGTGTTTGACTGATGCTGGTCAAACGGGGCTGGCCTAACGGGGCCGACCCAACTCCAGGGGAGGATGGTGCCCGAAGACACAGGTGCTTGTGCGCTCACGGCCTGGTCGGTGGCATCCTGCCGGCTGCCCAGCCCGCTAATTCCCGACTTCCTCTGCTGGGGGCTCCGTTGCCCTTCCCGGCATGGCAGTCTTGCCCGGAGACGACGCCCTGTCATTAAGTCATTTCGTGCGGCCACAAACCCCAGCCCACTCGTCCAAAAGAAACCTTGACGTGGTGCTCCTCCTGGCTCTTCCACCAGGAGACTGACCACACATGTCTGCACCTGGGGTGTGTGTGTGTCTCTCTCTCTCTCTCTTGCTCTGGACACCACCATGGAGGCATTTTGGCAGGTAAGGGGTGCTTGTGCTCCCCAGGTTTTTGCAGTACTGCTGTAAGGCTTTCTTGTCGTCCCAGAACCAGCATGAGAACGGCGAGGCTGGATGGGCTCACGGCTTCCACCCGTCCCACCCTCAACGGTCCACACATTAACCTCCACTGCTCTCGTTCCTTGGCTGGCGTTCAGTGGTGGACTGCGGCTGAACCTGGAGGTTCCATTCCTTGCACGAGGCATAAAAGCCCCGGGGCCGCTGAGCTCAGCCTCCGGGTCCTCCTAGAGAGGCCACAGGCGAGAGGCGAAGGCACCCTCCCCAGCCCATCGTGCCCGTCTCTGCTCCTGGCAATCGGGGGCAGGCTGCCTCGGAACCCGGAGGCGGCACCACATCACAATCGTGACAAGCAGCCGTTGCCAAGTCCCTCCCCCGCAAACGCCTCCGATCCCCTTTTAAAGCCGCCCGCGTGCATGGCAGTTGCTGCATCATGTGGCAGCGAGTTCCACAGATCCAGCACGTGCTGCGTGAAGAGGCACCCTCCTTTGGTCCATCCCTGACTAAAAGTGCACATGGTGACTTTGCCATCAGGTGGCAGCGAGTTCCACGGACCCACTGCGCACAGAAGCGCCCTTTCCCGTTTTTTGTCCATCCTGAATCTCAGCACCAACTAGGGGTGCTCGAACCAGGAGCAGGTGCCTGGTGCTGAGGTGGCCAGCCCTGTTCATCTGCACCTGTGTCAAAACCCCTTCTCAAAACGCACAGTTCCAGGAAGCTGGCACACCTGCTCCCTCCAGTGACTTGGCTGAAGTCCATGCCACTAAAAGAGATCCCATCTTCCTTCCCCGTTTACCCCGGCCTCCATTCCCTCCCTCAGCTGTCTCACTCATAAGAACATAAGAAGAGCCCCATTGCTGGGTCAGGCCAAAGGCCCATCTAGTCCAGCTTCCTGCATCTCACAGCGGCCCACCAGGTGCCCCAGGGAGGCACGAGACAACAAGATGCTTGCATCCTGTGGCCACTCCCTTGCACCCGGTACTCTGAAGTAGCCCACCACCAATGTAAGGAGGTTGCACAGCCCATCATGGCCTATAGCCCACGATGGACCTGTCTATCTGGACTGTAAGCCCCTCGGGGCAGGGGTTTATCTTCTCAACCCCTGCGCCGCCACTACTGCTGTGAAAACGATACACCGCTGCCTGCTTCCGCAGTGCCATTTTGTGGCGGGCACAATCCACGCCGCCCATCGCCCCCACCCCGTGGAGACAGAGAAGATCTACCCGGGGAGGTTAACCCAGCTTGCAACAGACACCCTGATACAGGAGCAAGCCGTGCCCACGACTAGGGAAGAGGCCAGGTTCCAAGGCCCAAAGGGGACCATCTCTTCTAGCCTTTGCTTCCATCGTTCGTAGCCCGCATTCTCACTCATCCCGAACGAACAGGATGGTTCGCAGGCAGTTTCTGACACCCGATTAAACAGGTTAAAAAAAACACACTGTACAAAAGCAAACCCCCCCCCAAGATCCCGCTGCTCCCGCCCCACCCACTCCCGACCCCCAAATGAGAGCAAATCAATCACCATCTTTCCATCCAAAATGCACCCCCACCAGAGCCTTTTGTGGGGTCTCCAAGTGGGGGGAGCTCTGTCATGGTTGGGCAGATAAAATCTGAGGAGGGCGTGTTCATCAAAACACGCGTATATTACACATACGTCCATAGTCCGCTGGTGCTTGCTTGGGGGGCAGACTTTGCAACTGCCCAAGTCGGGAAATGAATTCATCTGCATCAAGGACCCAGCTTGAGTAAACCCCTTCCTCACCCCACCCCCCCGTAAACACAAACAGGGGCACCCAAAGAAAATCCATTCTCTGCTCTCGTTCCTATCAGCCTGGATCCTTCTTAGAAACACAACCAGGATCACTGCTTTGCTTGGCACACAAAAAAAGGCAGGAGAGGAAAGTGACAAAAAGCTTGCTTTTCAAACGGAGTTTGGGATGTTCTGAAATTGTTTGAGACAAATGTCTGAAAGAAGAGAAACGAGGTTTAGTTCTCTCAGACGTAATTTCAAACACACAACGCACTTGGGGTGTGTGTGTCTGTGTGTGTGTGTGTATAGATAGGCTGATGAAAGAATATTGTGCAACCGACAAGGTGTGTAGAAGATAGACCCCAGACAGAGGAAGGAGCATTGTGTAATTGGCCAAAGCAGAAAGGCCCAAATATTTAGGTAAACAATTTTGTCTGTGGACCACTTATTTACCCACAGACACACCATATCTAAAAACACAACTGATAAGACATTCAAAACAACCACCAATTCATCCAAAATTGCGTATCTAAAACAGAACCACCCCGAGTCACAACTTTGGACAAACACTCATTCATTCTGCCTTTCTCTTTGCCAACAAACAAGCAAGCACAATAAAAATAATGCCTCTTCCAAGGAAAATTTTCAGGGCCGTCATAAAGCATGGCTTACTCAGAAATCGGCGCCTCTCAACCCAAACTGAGATTTGGGTTACTCCCTGGTAAAGGCACACAGGATTGGGATCACAATTTTTTTTAATGTGTTTTTAAAAAAGCCACAGAAACCCACTGGGGCTTGAAATTCTAGATCTGTTTTTGCAAGGCTTCTCCTCCCCCTGTTCCACTGCAGTCTGGGGTCACAAAAGACACACAGCCCCGTTTCCTTCCTCCGGGTTGAGAAATTTTCAACATCGCACAGGAACTTCAACCAACGCCTTTCTACACATTTCTCTCCCAATGCTGCAATGCTCTTCTTTCAGTGCTAAAGACGCATGGATTTAGATCTGTATTTTGGGCTTCTCCCCCTTTCTTTCTTCTCTCTCTCTCTCTCTCTCTCTCTCTCCCCCCTCCCCAAAATCAATCAATCGTCTCAAACAGCTGCATGGGGGGGGGAATCGGATTTCCAACAAGGCAAGGCTCATGGTGCCAGTTCACAGGGAACATGAGGTGTCTTGAAGCCTGAGCTCGCAAACCGTTATTTCGCCCAGAGGCAGAGGAAGGGGAGAAAAAAAAACAGAGAGAGAGAGAGAGAGAGAGAGAGAGAGAGGGTATGAGTATGAGAAGAAGACACAGAAGAGTATGAGAGAGGGGAAAAATGGATAAATTGCAGGGCTAACTTTCTTTTACTGTTCTCCCCCCCCCCCCATGCAGGTTTCAAGTTCCAACAGAGCATCTGTGCCCCCCTCGCCTCCTGTCTGTGCCCAGGAATAATGCAATCTCCCCCCCTCCCTCCCCTGCTGCTCAGCCATGCAGAAATAGCCCTCACCCACACGCGGCAAACGCCCGTGCCCCTCTCTCTCTCCCCCCCCTCCCCAGGCCACTTACCCACAGCTCTGCCCCCCAGCTCATGGTGCCGGCAGGTCCAGGGAGGGGCGGGGGCGGGCCCTGCAGGGGGTGGGGGGTGCAGCGGTTCCGGGCGCGGGGTCTCACGCCCCTCCGACTCCCCCTGCCTCCGAGGCAGCCAGCCCAGCAGCCCTGCAGGACGCCTGCGAGCGAGCGAGCGAGCGAGCGAGCGAGCAAACTGCAACGGGCTATACTAAGAGGAGGAGGGTCGCCAGGAGGGGGGTCGCATCGCCCCCTCCTCTCCCTCCCCTGCGGGCTCGATCCCGCCCCTCGCCTGCTGCCGCCTCCTCGCCGCAGCCCGCGCAGCAAAATGGCCAGAGCTCCGCCAGCAGATGCGAGCGGCGGCGGCAGCGCCGGGAGTGAGCAGTGAGTGGGGAGGGGAGCAGGAGGAGGCTTGACAGCTCCGGAGCGCCGCGCGTGCGCACTGGGAGGGAGCGTGTAGTGGAGGAGCGAGGCCGGCTGTGGCGGGCGGAAAGCCAGGGGAGGGAGGGGGACAAGCAGGTTAGATTGACTGGAGTCGCCATCCCTGTTAAATTAATCAAAATCAATCAAAAAAAAAAAAGTATTTATATACCGCTTTTCAACATGAAGTTCCCAAAGCGGTTTACAGGCAAATAGTAATAAAGTTAAATGACTCCCTGTCCCCAAAAGGGCTCACAATCTAAAAAAATGCAGAACACCACCAGCAACAGCCACTAGAAAAGACCGTACTGGGGTGGAGAGGGACAGTTACTCTCCCCCTGCTAAATGTAAGAGGAGCACCACTTGGAAAAGTGCCTCTTGCCCCGTTAGCAGGGGTTAATCTAACCTCCTTGGAGGGGGACCGGCCCGGCATTGCGCGTGCGCGCGAAAGGATGCTCCTGGCCGGCCGCCAGCATCTCGGGGCTGTTTTTTTCTTTTTTTTTTCTTTTGCTCCACAGAAGGAGTTGGCGGCGCGTGCGCACTCGGCGTCGGGCGAAGCAGCGCTCTGGCTGCATGCGCCGCGGGGCAGAGGGCGCCACTTCGCTCGCGCCTGTTTACTACTTGTTTTATCCACCTTTCCCACGTCGAAGCCAGCGCCCACGGTGGCTTAACATGCTTGTTTGTTTGTCCTCAGCCCGCGCCTAGAAGTAAACCTCGCTGAGTTCAGTGGCACTTACTCCGGGGCAAGCGTACTTGCTTAGCCCTGCTTACTCAGAAGGGACGCCGTGAAGTGGGCTTGGAGGGGCCCCTCTTGGAGCCGGGGAGGATGGCGTGTGTCTGGGCGCCGGCCTCTCTGACTCTGAGACTGGTCCAAACGTGCTTTGCGGTGGCTCTTGCGCCGGCCAAACTTTGCTGGCTTGGATTATGCCGGCCTAACTCAGTTTGGGATTGTGCCCTGCTTCTAGGGGATTCTAAGGGTTAACGAGGTGGGACGAATATGGGACGTGGTGGCGCAGCGAGTTAATCCGCTGTCGCTGGGCTTTCAACCGCAAGGTTGGGAGTTCGAGACTGCGTGACGGAGTGAGCTCCCGTTGCTTGTCCCAGCTCCTGCCAACCTAGCAGTTCGAAAGCACCTAAAATGCAAGTAGATAAATAGGAACCACTTTGGTGGGAAGGTAACGGTGTTCCGTGCGCTACGGCGTAGAATCATGCTGGCCACCATGATCGGACAAAAACGCTGGCTCACAGGCTTTGAAACGGAGATGAGCACCGCCCCCTACAGTCGGTCACGACTAGACCATTCGGTCGTGGGGAAACCTTTACCT
Source organism: Lerista edwardsae (assembly GCA_029204185.1). Classification (NCBI taxonomy): domain Eukaryota; kingdom Metazoa; phylum Chordata; class Lepidosauria; order Squamata; family Scincidae; genus Lerista; species Lerista edwardsae. The sequence continues at coordinate 8,922 of JAJKFI010037522.1, forward strand.
TTAAGGGTTAACGAGAGAGAGAGAGAGAGAGAGAGATGCCGGATTCCCTGGCAGTAAGTAATTGACATCTTTAGGACTTCTGAGCAGACATGCATAGGGTTGTGCTGCTACATTTAGAGCGCAATCCTAACCTGGAGTTAGGCCAGCAAAGTTTGGCCAGCACCAGGGCCACCATATGGCGCTTTTGGACCCCTCTCAGGAGTCAGGGAGGACGGTGCACGTCGGTGTGCTGGCTTCTAACTCCGAGAGTGGTCCAAACGCGCTCTGCGGTGGCCCTTGTGCCGGCCAAACTTTTCTGGCCCAGCTGTGCCGGCCTCACTCCAGGTTAGGATTGCGCTCTCAACCTGCAGGATGGACTCAGTGGGACTTCCTTCCGAGTAGGCCTGCGCTGCAAACCAAATCAACCCGTGCGCCCCTGGGATGACGGTGGCTGCAGCCAAGGTGGGCAACGCTCAGGTCCGTCGCAGACCCCCGAGTGCGCAGCTGCAGGGTGGCACTATGCCATCCTTGCACCATCACCAATGCCCACCCAAGGCCGGTGAAGCGATGGGCACGTGGCACCCCACTCACCTGCTGGGCCCCTGGGCCGGGAGCCCCTGGCTGCAGTCGCAGAGGCGCTGGGGCGGGCAGCGTTCGGTCTCCCCATCGCTCCATCTTCTTGCCCACTCTTTCCCCCAAAAGCAGCGGTGAAAAGCCATCGCCTCCAGAACCCAAAGTGTGAACCACACGCTCAAAATAAGAGCAAAGTGCGAAGACGTTCACAGGATGTCATAAGCCAGGCTAGGATCCTGTGAATAAATAGAAACGTCATCTGGCTATTTTGATCAAATGAGGTTAGGGCTGCCAACTGAACCCAGAGAGCAGGCTGCCCTGCGCCCATGCCTTTATCATTATCACTATTATCATCATCATCATCAACAACAACAATATAAGAAGAGCCCCACTGGATCAGGCCAAGGCCAAGGCCAAGGCCCATCTAGTCCAGCTTCCTGGGTCTCACAGCGGCCCCCCAAATGCCTCAGGGAGCACACAAGGCAACAAGATGCCTGCATCTCATTGCCACTCTCCCCCTGCATCTGGCACTGCAAGGCAGCCTACCTTTAAAATGAGGTTGCATGACCCATCAGGTCTGTGGCCTGCGATGGACTTTTCCTCCAGAAATCTTTTTAAGAAGTCCCTTTGTAAAGGCACCTCGGTCAGATGCCATCACCGCCTTCTGTGGCAAGAAGTTTCATAGATTAGTTACCCGTTAGGTAAAAAAGTATTTCCTTTTATCTTGTCCAAGTATCCTAAGTATTTCATAGTACGTTCTAAGTATTCTGAGTATTTTACCTGTTCTAAATATTCATTTTATACAGCACTTTCCACATGCACTGCACTTTGTGCCGGGTCTCTGCCCTGAAGAGCTCACAATCTCGAAGGCACGCAGGAGACAACGAAGGGCTGCCAGTATAAACGGAGCAGGATATAGGATGACTTTTTGCATGTGTGCTTAGGCTTGTGCTTAGGCTTCGCTGCAGAAAAGCAAACTCCTCGTAGAAAAGATGAGTTTCGGAGAGGGGTTTTAAGGAAGATACTTTGTCTGGGAAATTGGGATCACCAAGTCGTTAAAAAAAACTTGAGACCCTGAAATGCTAGTACACACATATCCTAACTGCCCCCTCAGATTCGAATTAGGCGTGCCTGAAATTGGCTCGTGACCCACTGGCGGGTCCCAACCCACAGTTTGGGAACCACTGGAATAGGGGATTATTTCATGAACAGCAGGGGACCTTCGGATGATTGAGGGTAGTAGAGGTGGAAGAGTGAAGGCCGTGGATCAGAGCGTGGAAGATTGGTGGCATATCCATGTGAAAAATAGTAATTTTTACTTTTAGAATTGGCGATCGGTTCTGACACCTTCGGTAGGGAAAGCAGATGTTCCAACCCCTTCCCTGTTACGCAGCGAGACACACACACACACACACACACACACACACACACAGAGCCGGGCGATTAATCAGTGGAGGAGTCTGGAGTCACACTGCACTGTCTTGTGCATGGCATGCTCGGCTGACATCTAGCGGTTGTTGGGGGAAATGGACGTTCCCTATGAGAGGGACACTTGCACAGAAACCCAATCTGGCTGTGCCAGCTTCGACTTGCTTGCCGTTGGGTTTGCTCCATTTTTTTAGCTGGAGGAGGAGACATGACTGACATGTCTAAAATTATGCAAGGAGGGTGGTGTGAGACGCAACTTGTTTTACACACACGCACGCACCTGGGCAGGGATGTTCTTTTCCCTCTCTCAGAACACCAGAACAAGGGGGCCTCCGCTAAAACTGAGGGTTGGGAGAGTTAAAACAGATAAAAGGAAGTACTTTTTTACCCAGCGGGTGGTGAGTCTGTGGAACTCTTTGCCACAGGAGGTGGTGATGGCATCTGGTCTAGATGCCTTTAAGAGGGGTTTGGTTGGATTTCTGGAAGAAAAGTCCAGAATTGATTTCTGGAAGAAAAGACAGAATCCTATTGTGGGCAATAGGCCATGATGGATTGTGCAACCTCCTTACACTAGTAGTAGGCTACTTCAGAGTACCGGGTGCAAGGGAGTGGCAACAGGATGCAAGCATCTTGTGTCTCATGCCTCCCTGGGGCACCTGGTGGGCCGCTGTGAGATACGGGAAGCTGGACTAGATGGGCCTTTGGCCTGATCCAGCAGGGCTCTTCTTATGTTCTTATAATTAGGGTGCAATCCTAACCAATTTTCCAGCACTGGGGTAAGGGCAATGCAGCCCCATGGTAAGGGAAGAAACACTCCCTTACCTTGAGGAGGGCTCTGTGACTACTACTCTGCTGCAGGATGCAGCACAGGCCCCATTGACACAGCTAGGTCAGTGCTGGAAAATTAATTAGGATTCCACCCTCAGTTTCTCTTCTCTTTTTGCTTTGTTGTGTCCCCCCCCCCATTTATTATGTTATGCTTAATAAATAGCCGAGACATCACCCTGCCAACAAAGGTTCGCACAGTCAAAGCTATGGTTTTCCCAGTAGCAATATATGGCTGTGAGAGCTGGACCATAAGAAAGTTAGAGCGCCGAAGAATAGATGCTTTTGAATGATGGTGTTGGAGAAGACTCTTGAGAGTCTCCTGGACTGCAAGGAGGTCCAATCGGTCCATCCTCCAGGAAGTCAAGCCTGATTGCTCCTGGAAGGACAAATCCTGAAGCTGAAGCTGAAGTACTTTGGCCACCTCATGCGGAGAGAGGACTCTTTAGAAAAGACCCTCGTGCTGGGAAAGATGGAAGGCAAAAGGAGAAGGGGGCGGCAGAGGATGAGATGGTTAGACAGTGTCACCGAAGCAATGAACATGAAATTGGGCGAACTCCGGAAGCTAGTGGAGGACAGGGAGGCCTGGCGTGCTGCGGTCCAGGGGGTTGCGAAGAGTCAGACACAGCGACTGAACAACAATATGGCAGGGGACCCCACCATTTATCCTGCCCCCTCCCCGCAGAGGCATTTCTACAGGGATGGCAAAGCTATAAGTTTTGCAAGAAGCCTTACCCTGTCATGTCACTCCCTCCTCCCCCTTGCTGCTGTAGCCAGTAAACAACGCCAAGATGTAATGTTGCTGTTCCCTGTGAGGATTGGCTAAAACGGTGCAGGAGAGGAGTGGTTTCCACGGCAAGGTGAGGCTTCTTGCAAAACTTAGAGCTTTGCCCTCCCTGTAGAAACGCCACTGCCTCCCCGGACCCTGTCCGCCCACCCAATTGCCGCCCACTCTCTGGTCCTGTGCTGAGACTGTTTCCTGTAACTAAATATTAGAGAGAACAGAAAAAAGCTACCTACCTACTTACTAGGGAAAGCTCTTTCAGCACCATTCCTAAGGACGTGGGCAGGGCTGGGACACAATCTCCTGGTACCTGAAGGGGTACATCAGCTGCCTCCCCGTTTACATGGTGGTGCTCTAGTCCAGTGGTCTTCAACCTTTTTCATCCCCATAAGTTGCCGTTGCCCCACAATCGAGGCTTTGCGACCCCCATCGGGGTTCTGATTACAGAGGCGGATCTAGGGGGGTGGTGGCAAATCTGTAAGTTTTGCAAGAAGCCTTACCCTGCCATGTGAATCCCTCCTCTCCCTTGCTGCTGTAGCCAGTAAGCAACACCAAGATGTTGCTGTTCCCTGTGAGAACAGTGCAGGAGAGGAGTGTTTTCCACTGCAAGGTAAGGCTTCTGGCAAAACTTACAGATTTGCCCCCCCCCTTAGATCCGCCTCTGCCTGATCGCAAGGCGGAAGAACATTGTGCTATGTTTCTGCTTTAAAGAGCGTTGCAGCACTACACAAATACGATTCAAGGGAATATGCATTAGCAATTATAACGCTGTAATGATAAACCTGAATAGCAATAACTACATATAACGACAAGGGTATTTAATGAAATAACTAGATGCATTTCAACCCAGCCCATTTTAATAGAGACGTCTTGATAGAGACGTCAAGGCCTAGGGCGGCCCATGGAGGTTGACACGTCACGTGCAAAGCGTCAACAGCCCTCCCTCAACAGGAAGCGGAAGTGTCCCAAGAGGAGGCGGGCTTCATTTCCCTAGTAGACCCTAAAAACCAAGCAGGTTTAATAACAGGAGTCGACATGATATCGTTTTCTTGAAGCCATGAGCTTAACGATATGGCTGACTCAGATCATCGCCGCGAAGGAGGAGGATTGCCGCGAATTCACGAATAAAAATCTCCCTGCACGCGTGTAAAAGTTAATCTCAACGTCTTTAAGCATGCCTGCGTGTTCTGCATACGGGTGTGCGAATCGCTGAACGAAAAATGGGATTTAATTTCCATGGAAAGATTTATGTATTCTCATTACATCGGTTCAATAAAGCTACAATTCACTGAAATAGTGCATTATTTTTGAAGCTGTGTAATTCCTTGTTGTTCCTAGCAGTCTTATTCACCATTTTCTGACACCCACTGTTAATGGTCTAGAAGGAAAAAATATATATTTCCCCCCTCCTTTTTTCCCCCTTCCCATTTACACGTTTTTTCCCGCCTTCCATTTTCTACGGTAATATTTTCGAACTTCTGAACATTAACAGAATTTGTTTTATGGGGTGGTGGTGAGTGTAGAAGTTTAAAAAAATACTCTTAATAGCCTAGAAGTAAAAAAGAATTACTCTCCTATTGACAACTACTTGTGTTATACATTGAGAGATTTTAATGTAATTTTCCTACATATTTATCTAATTTTTGCCCACCCTCCCCCTTTTTTTCTTTCCTTCCCGTTCACACCTTATTTTTGGTTGTGTAGATTTCAAAAAATAAGTCTGTCAAAACTGTGCAATCCGAGTTTAAATAGACAGCAAGCGGCATTTCGTCCGGTATGTTCAGTCATATAATTACGCGGAATTAAACCTTGGAATTGCATATTAACTCATAATATAGTTACCACTGATGTTTCTCCACGATCGCACGTTCTTATTTTCGTACGTTTTTACTTCAGGAGTAAACGATTCAGTCCCAAACAGTACGCGAAAACCCATCTGAGATGCTTGGAGTACGGATTGTTTTGCACTTACCAGCATGGCTGCTAAGCCCGCCCCCCGGCCTCGTTCGGCTGCTATCCCTGCTTAAGGCGTGTCCTCTCCTGTCATCTCACCTCCACGGGTCATTCTACCTCCGTGGGCTGACTCGGGCTCTCTAGCCGCCGCCGCCTCTATGGCCCGCCCCGCGTCGCAACCTCCTGGCTCCATGGCCGGCGCTGTCCAGCGAGGGCCCCGGCGGCCCGGCGGGGGAGACGCGGCGCGGGCCCGGAGCCTCTTCCAGCTGGCCAGCGCGGAGTTCGAGGAGGACGAGCACGAGGACGAGGACGAGGACGAGGTCGATGCCGCCGCCTCCGGCCCGTCCGTCCCCCGGCGCCGCGTGCCTCGGCCGGCCGACCCACCAGCGACCCACCCACCGGCCCACGGCGGCCCTCGCGGGGGCGCGGGCGCGGGCGCGGGGCCTTCCGGGCGGGGACGAGGCCGCAGAGCTCCCGCGGCGCCGCCGGGCCTCCCCCCCCGCGCAGGAGCGGTGAGCAGCGGGCGCCGGAGCGTGTTACGTGGGCCGCGTGGATCCTGCCCGCGCGGGCTTGGCGGGATAGGGGGCGAGGCTGCCCTCCCGCCCGCGGCTCTGCGCACGGAGGAACGGCGCTCGCTCCCTTTACTTGCACGGCCCTTTCCCGCGCTCGCTGGCCTGAGCCGCGCACAGTTCGTGCCCCGCCTGCGAGCAACGCCACAAACTAGTCCGGCGGCGTTTGGGCTGACCTGCAGCTCTTTCCGAATAGTGGCCGGATTAGGTGGCCTTTCCGTCCACTGAGCTGACGGTCCTAGTAGAGCGAGAGCTCCACGCTGACCTCGGAGCCTCATCCCTGAGCCGCTTTGCCCAAATGCCCCACTTCACCTGCAGGCGGAATCTCTTCTGCCGGTGCCAGCTGCGTTGCTCAGTCACCCAGCTGCACTCGTACAAAGGACCAGTCCAGTAAAACTACTGGTAACCTGCAATTAATTACATATAATAGGGGAGGCTGGCCAGAAGGTTGAAAAAAGCCAGTGGTATTCCTTGAAGGTGTTCGGCTTCTCGTATTCTAGTCAAGTCAAATGGGTGGAAACCCTTTTCCTGCGAGAGGTTTTCTCCTTTCCTACTCTCTGCTAGCATCTGTCTGAAGTTCCCCCTGCCCCTGGCATGCCGTGAAGCGTGCTTCGCAGGGGAAGGAGGCCAGACAACAGCGCTCTGGACACCATCCAGCAAGTGCCTCTCACCGGATCTGGTCTGTCCTTTTAACGCCCTCAATCTGTTTCCTCCTAGGGGGGCGGTGAAAGCACCTGCCGTGCAGAGGACGTGCTTCCCAGACGCTCTGAGCCCCGGACTTCTGAAGACGTGATGCATCCCAACCCCAACATCAGGGCACCTTCACCTGAAGAAGGTCCTGCCTGGGCCGCGGGGGAAGAGCCGCCTTCGGGCCCCTCTGCTGCGGAGGTGGCCGTGGCTGCTGAGGACATGAGGCGCTGCATGCAGGAGTTTGGGGTGGACCTGGCCACTGTGACTCAGGCATTCCTGAAAAACAGCGGGGAGGTGGCGGCTGCAGAGTGTTGCCTGCGGACTGGCCAGCGCCCAGACAGCTGCCCACTTTGGGACAGGCAGGATGATCTGGACTTGCAGGCAGGGGGTGATCTCCTCCGGGCCAGGCTCGTCACGAAGTACGGAGCAGAGAACGTGAACAGGCGAGTCGCCTTCAGGAACAGCTAGCTGCAGTGGGGTGGAGACAAAGGGGTGCCCCCATCAAGGCAAGCAGGATGGGAAGCTGCTGGATACGTGTGGGAATACTGATGAATCCCTCAACGGTGGGGGGGGGGGGTTTGTGCTGCAGTCTGGCTGGGTCTGAGGAGAGAGACTCGAGTTCAGCAGGGCCCTGCCAAAGATGCCTCTTTGCCACGGTCCTTCTGCTGCCACCTTCCCCTCGCACACAAGGCCTTTTTCCCTTCCTCCCAATCATGATGACTCCTGTGCTTGGATGGTGGTTAATACTGACTTGGTAATAAATAAACCCCTCTTCCTTGCCTGCACTTCCGGGAGTTGGGTTCCAGCTGTGACTTGGTGTTCATACACTGTCTGAGCAGCAGCTCTGGGAATGCAGAGAGCGTGAGGTCCAGCACTCTCCTGCAGGAGGAAAACTGGCTGCCCCCGCTCTGTGGAGGAGGTTGGCTTCTCTGGCCCGAGGACTTGTGGCAGGAAAGTCCCATGTGTCGGTTCTCTTGCCCTTCTGCAGTACTGGGCCGGAGACTGCAGAAGCCCCAAATTTGCTCCTGCAAGGAGAGGCCTGGGTTGCAAAATCCAGACTGTCACTGACCCCCTCCACGGAAGGCTGTGTTCAACACCTCCATTGCGATCCCACAAGAGATCTTCCTGCAGAAGTGTCCCTGTAGACATCCTGGGCCTGTACTTGGGTAGCTGGAATGAGGGCGCAATCCTAACCTGGAGTTAGGCCAGCAAAGTTTGGCTGGCACAAGAGCCACCGTGGTCCAAATGCACCTTACGGTGGCCCTTTTACCAGCCAAATTTTGCTGTCCTAACTCCAGGTTATGATTGTGCCCTGAATGCAGTAGTGTCAGCCTACCGGTATGCACCACTACGCGCGTACCTGTTATTGGCTGCCTGAGCTGACCCCGCCCACTGGAAGCCGGCCTGCTCACTCCAAGCGGGCAAGCAGGCAGTGTGGTGGCGGCGGCGGCAGCGGCAAGCAGCAGCGCGGGAATACGGCAGCAAGAGTGAAGGTAGGCTGCCTGGGGGGGGCGGTATTTTTTTTTTCCTTCCCGAGCCGGCCGGCGCTCCACGTGGGTGCCAGGCCCGGCTGCGGACGCTCCATCGGGCGAGAATTTTGTGAGAATTTGGCATGGTTGTCATGTAGCATGCTGTGGATTTTCTTCAAACCCCATATGAAACAGGCTGCAAAAATTTTGTTTTCTGAAACAATCATGGCAGCCCCCATGGCAGCACATTAGACCTGTTCAAAAACTGAGAATCACTGGACTTCGGGGTTGTTTGAATCCACCCTTAGTATGATGCATTACTATGAAACGATTGCTCAAGAGTGCTCTGTGTTTCGCCACTATATGAAGAGTTGGTGTGCTGGGAGAAATGGCAAAGTAATTTGATTCATTAAAGAGCAGAAAGGCATTATTCCTGTGTGATGGCAGGAAGGAGGTTTTTTTTTCTTATTATCTGAAGGGAAAAAATGTGGTACACACTATAATGATTGTTGGGTTTGCCTTGTACTATTGTGTATTTATGCCTCTCAGCTGCACTATGTTCAACAACTAATTCTAATAATGCTACCTCTATTAAAGGCTACTGCAGTTGACTTCCATTTGCTTTCAGTATTTCTCATGCAGTCTTTTCAAGTTAGAGATCTCTTTTTTGGGTCACAGTCTGTTTTATTTTTTTAAAAGCAGCAGTTTTGAAGATGGGAAAATGTCAGTCTCAAAACTGCTATCCGTTGTGTTCATAGCATCGCTACCAATGAGGGCAGCATTTGTTTTATTTGATTTTTGTGAGGCATCATCAGATTTTGTTCCATAAATAAGACAATTTTTTTGTTCAAAAATGCTGCAATCCAGAACATTGCATGCGCATTGTGTACAAATACCACTTTCCTTCCAATGACACTAGAGAGGTCTACACATAAAGATATTTGCCACTGGATTAAGAATTTATCTTCTCAATGAATACAGTGAGGCAGTAGAATTCCACACATTCAGTGGGATTATCGTCTACGATATTCTGGATTGTGGCCACAGAGAATGAGATAATATTCATGGGAAATCACTTTAAATGTTCCTTTTCTTCTGTGGTCCATATTTGCATCATAAATAGTATGAAAAACAAACTATACTATAGATGCTCTTTATTTTGGTTTGTTGAAGTTGCTAAATTTCAGATTTTTGAATAACCATGTCATACTACGGTCTGTTTGGGCATTTGTTTTCTTTGCCCAGCCTAAGTACAAAATTGACACCCACAAATATCAAGACATTTGGACATGGCATTCCAGTTACTGTTTTATCATAGTTTACCCAACCCATTCTAACTTAGCAAAAGCTACCAGTATTTATGCATTTAACCATATTCTCTAGATTTGAACCTGTGTATGTCTTTTTTATATTTTTTTAAAATGAGATAAACATATGATTCTTACCCTCCTCTACGGTTTCTTCATGAAAATGAGGATGTGTTTCTCAAGTGTAAAATTTAGCACTGCCCCGTTTTCTTTGGTTTTGTTTATTTACTTAGTGACCTTTTTGTATTTCATATAGTCTTGAGGTATGCACATCGAACCTGAAGCTACAAGCATAGAATCAGCTGGGAAAAAGATACTGTAATGTCATTTTCATGTAATTGTGTTAGCACTGTATTAGAAATGGGTGGATCAGGAGGGAGGGGAATTCTGCAAAGTACTTAACATGTACATTTGATTTTGATTCTTCTGTTCGGGTGTTTTCCAGTTACAAGACCAAAACTGATGTAATACCTTGTGGAGCTTATATCATGCTGTTGTACTTATGACAGTATTTCTTCCTTGGATTGTACTGTGATTCCGGAAAGCTGGGATTTATATTATTTTCTCTTTCTGAGTAATTATTTTCACAGAGACAAGCCTAGGTTATTAAGTATCTGTGTGCCCTGCTGTACTATAGGGAAGGGAGAGAGGGGAAAAGGGGGTGGGGAGAGACAGAACTTAAAGCTCTGAAATGTTATGGTGGGCAGATCTCACCATCACATCATATGGTGCGATGGCCTCACTTCCTGTCATGACATCACTTCCTGTCACGACATCACTTCCGGCTTATGACATCACTTCCGGTGGGCGGACCCCGACAAGTGCCAATCAAAAGTGAGTACCTGTTTCTAAATCATTTGAATGACACCACTGCCTGAATGTGTCTGTTTGCAGCTGCAGAGAGAGGGGCCATTCATATGATTTAGGAACAGGAACTCACTTTTGATTGGCACTTGTCGGAACCCCGACAAGATTGGCACGGAGCCTGTTAGGATCCGGAACGCCCGTTCTGGTCCGTTCCCCCTGAATGACATCACTGGGCCCCAGATGCCCTGCTGAGCCACGTGGTGTGGCAGCCCCTTTGGGAGCAGTAGCTGAGCCCACTGAGTAGTGGTCATTCTGTGGGTGGCAGCATGGTGCATGCTAGTCTCCATGAGGTTTATTACACACACCAGTTGTGGAAATCCCAGAATCCTGGCCAGACAGATTGCTCGGCCCCCTTTCTCCCCCTCCACTGCCCAGTCTCCTTGGAGGAATAAAGGCCAACACATCTGGTTAAAACAGTAGAAAATGATGCCACAGGTTTGATTTTTTTTTTTAATGGCTACAGAGAAGAGCAAACAGTGTGTATGAAGGTCTGAAACTTGAGTGTGTCATAAATCTGATGGTAAGTGCAATTTGGCTGGATGCATCACACCCCAGTGGCAGAGGCAGATCTAAGGGAGGGCAAAGCTCTAAGTTTTGCAAGAAGCCTCACCTTCCAGTGGAAATCACTCCTCTCCTGCACCGTTTTAGCCAATCCTCACAGGGAACAGCAACATCTTGGCGTTGCTTACTGGCTACAGCAGCAAAGGAGAGGAGGGAGTTACATAACAGGGTAAGGCCCCTTGCAACACTTAGAGCTCTGCCCTCCCTGTAGATCCGCCTCTGCCCAGTGGGGCTACAGCTGGGCCTGAAAGAAACAGTTGCTCAGCATCTCTGGAATTGACAGCCTCCTCTCTCCCCCTATTTTCCAGGTTAGGGGAAACAACTTGAGTTTTTAGGGGATGCGGGTGCCTTCCTAGCTTTTGGTCAGGCATGGGGAATCCCTGGGGAGGTGCCATTTCCAGAATGGGGTGCATAGCAGGGCTGCTCTCAGCCAGCTTCCACTTACATCCTGCGAAAACCCATTTGAAATGCTTGGAATCAGCATTGTTTTGAGTATAATGACGTCACCGCTAAACCCGCCCCGTAGCTTCACTTCGTTCGTATTCAGATAACAAGCAGGGCCGGGCCATAGAGATATTATTCACTGGAGACGGCATGACGTCACCATCTTGAAGCCGCCTCGAGTAGACAAAAACGGCTGACTCAGCCCATCGCCGTGAATTAGTATACTCATGTATAGAATTTCCTGGATTTTCATTTGTGAAATGTGTCCTGGATTTTCTTTCCTAAAATATGGTAATTTAAAGAGGGTTGGATACTTTAGAAAATAATATTTGCCAGTAGCAATGAATCACAATGATTTCAATTACCTGTGCAAAGTAATCCCATTTTTCGTACAGCGATTCGTGCACCCGTATGCAGAACACGCAGGCATGCTTAAAGAGGTTGAGATTAACGTTTACACACGTGCAGGGAGATTTTTATTTGCGAATTCGCGGCAACCCACCCTCACGGCGAAGAGCTGAGTCAGCCATTTTTGTCTACTCGAGGTGGCTTCAAGATGGTGACGTCATGCCGTCTCTAGTGAATAATACCTCTATGGGCCGGGCCCTGGGATAACGGCGGTGAAAGCCGGCAAAAGACGCTCTATCTACCTGGCATGGGCCGCTCTAGTCCGCCGTCTCTATGGCCGTCGGCGGTTATTTCACCTCACGCCCGAGGCCCGCCCACCCTCCCGGAAGTGGGCGTGGCCTGCAGGAGGGAGGCGATGTGGAGGCTGGAATGATAAACATGGCGTCGTGCGGCTGTCGAGGCGGCGGCGGGTCCGGCTCCCTCCCCTGGCGCTCGGCGCTGGGCCTGCTGCTGGTGGCCCAGCTGTGGGGCGGCCCCGCGCAGGCCCGCATCCACCACCTGCTCCTCAAGGTACCCTCGGTGGGATGAGGGGAGCCAGCCAATCACAGGCGCCGCTCGGGCGCGCGAGCCGGTGGGGGGGGCGCGCGCGAGCCCCTATTGGAAGAGGCGGCTTCCTGCCGAGTCAGGCTTTTAACCCTTTGCCTACAGGTGGTCCAGCGCTGGCTGGCAGCAGCCGCAGCTGAAGATGCAGGTTGAAGCATCCTTCATCTCGCAGGCTGAGCTTTGGGGCGGGGTGGATTTGGGAACCATTGCACAGACGCAACGAAAAATGCTTCTTATTAGGCTCTTTTACAAACACACACACACATGCTAGCTAACTGGGCAAGAGGCACTTTTTTAAAGTGGTGCTCCTCTTATATTTAGAGGGTGGGGGAGAGCCATTGCCCCTCTTCACCCCTGCGCAGTGTCTCTCCTAGTGGCTGTTGCTGGCGGGGTTCTGCATCTTCTTTTATTTTTTAGATTGTGAGCTGTTTTGGGACAGGGAGCCATTTAACTTTATTATTATTATATTTGTCTGTGAACCACTTTGTGTTGAAAAGTGGTCTATAAATACTGTTGGCTGATGGATAGATTCTTTTTCACTGCCACCCACACCAAACTGGTGTCCGCTGGCCTCTTGCACGTTTTCAGCAGTGTCTGTACAGGTTCGCCCCGGAGTGTAGAACTGACAGCCTGTGTCTGCACTGTACGTGGGAATACTTTCTAGTGCAGTGTTTCCCAAACTGTGGAGTCGGAACCCACCAGTGGGTCGTGAGCCAATTTCAGGTGGGTCGCAAAGCACCTAGAGCAGCCATCATTGAAAATACGGGATATTGGAAAAGGGGAGAGCTACATGGTTGTTTTGCTTGGTTGTAAATAGGCTTTTTTCTTCCTTCCTTTCTGATTCACTTTCCTATTGGAAAATGGTTGAGAAATAACCCTTCTTGCTACATTCTCAGAAAAGCAGCAGGATCTGGTGTCATAATGATGACACTTCCTGCCATGACATCACTTCCTGTAGGTCCCGGGCAGCTTGTCATTCTAAAAGGTGGATCCTTGTGCTGAAATGTTTGAGAACCACCGATCTAGCATTCACATTACAGAAAACAAAGTCTGGGACAAAATTGTCTGGATTTTGGAATAATTGCATAAACATGATGAAAAATGCTGCATATTTTGCTCTTTTACTGTTACCCATACGGGTGTTGGCTGAAAACTCTTCAGTGTTTTTCAGCAGTGTCTGTATAGGTACACACCAGAGGGCAGAGAATAGAGCTGACATCCTGTACCTGAACTGTACGTAGCAACGAGTGCAAGAAGCTTTAGCGTTCACACTATAGCAGTGGTTCCCATACTGTGGGTCTGTGGCCCACCAGCGGGTCCCAACCCAATTTTTGGTGCTTTGTGAAGCTGGCAGAATTGATTAGGCTCTGTGCAGTGAGGGTTCAACAACCAGCTACTTGGAGGAAGCACTGCTGCCCAATCAGCATTATAGTCGCAGAGGCTTGAGTGGCTGGTTGGGTTTTTTCCTTAGGTGGGTTTCGACACTCAAAGGTTTGAGAACCGCTGCAAGACAGGCAAAGAGCGTTGGACAGAAATGTCCATATTTTGGAATAGTCTGGATTTTGGATGTCTGGATAAAGGGTAATCAAACTGTACTACTATTCCCCAGGGTTTGGGCATGGATTTTTCTTCTTCTCTTTTTCCTTCCATTGTGACCATATCTGTGGATCTGAAGTCTTCTCAGAGTTCAGGCTGCTTGGCCATCAGCCTGGGGTCTTCTCAGTGCTCCAATTGTTGCCCCCCTCCCCCTGAGAATCCTCCTTTATTCCTGTTCCTTGTGGCAACGTTCCCCAAGTGCTCCGGGCAGATCAGGCAATAAAAATGTTTGCTTGGCTCCTGGCTTGGAACTAAGTAGAGCAACGGCCGTTCTGTCAGGTCATTTCCTCTTTTCAGTAGCCCGTTAATTTTTTTTTTTTAAACCCTCAAAGTGGAAAGCTGGCCTACGAATCGGCTTTCCTGTTCGCTTGTATTGCCTTCTCTCAGTTCGCCTTGCCCTTGCCCTTCGCCCTGCCCCAAAAGTGAGAGACTGGGCATTTCTAAGCCCTTTTCAGACTTGTGCGGAGAACAGAGGCAGGATAGAATTTTCGGGAGGGTGTGTGTTAAATCTGAATTATTTTAATAATAAACTACATGACGAGGACACAAATAACGAGGAAAAGTAGCAATTTGGCCCTTCGCAGATAGCAAGTTTGTGTTTGGAAAGGGCTGACTGCCTTTAGATGCTGCTTTCTCAGTCAAAAGCAGTTTACAAAGTAGCGTGCATAATGAAAGAAATGGTTCCCTGCCTCAAAAGGCTCACAGTCTTAAAAAAAAAAAAAAAACAGCGCCCAGCCATTGGTAAGATGTCCTGCTGGGGTGAATTGGGACAGTTGCTCTTCTCGCTTTGTGAACTTTGTGTTGAAAAGTGATATATAAGTACCTGTTGATTGATTGATTCCCCCCCCCCCCCCCCCCCCGCTGAATGGAAGGGAACCACTATTTAAGGGTCGGTCCATCCATCCATCCATCCAGCAATCAATGTATTTATATACCGCTTTTCAACACAAAGTTCACAAAGCGGTTTACAGGCAAACAAATAATAATAAAGTAAATGGCTCCCTGTCCCCAAAGGGCTCACAATCTGAAAAATGCAGAACACCACCAGCAACAGCCACTAGAAGGGACACTGTGCTGGGGTGAAGAGGGACGATTATTCTCCCCCTGCTAAATACAAGAGGGCACCACTTGAAAAAATGCCTCTTGGTCAGTTAGTGGGGTAGCTGGGTTAGCAGGGGTCCAATCCTATCCAGCCTTCTGGTGCTGATGCAGCTGCAGTGCAGCCCTGAGGTGAGTGGACAAACGTTCCCTAAACTAGCGGAGGACTTCTTGGCTTCCCCAACCGTCGCAGAATGCAACTCCCACCCCATTGGGACGGCTGCACTGGGGCTGGGAAATTGGGTAGGATTTGGCCCTAAAAGGTGCCTCTCCTTGGCCCCATTAGGTGGGAATGTGCATGTCTTTTTTTTTTTAATCCACTAGTAGAGAACACAGCGACTGCACACAATGTCACGATGGGTCAGTGGGGTGCATCGAATTGAACCCGAGTCGCCGGTTAAACATTGGCTTGGCTGCTTCAAGTTGCAGAGCCGGTGGACAAAAATGGGGGCAGCCTCTGCTGCAGGAGTGGCCTTTTTGTCCTCCCTGCTTTGGCAAAATGCGCTTAGGCACAAAGAAAGACCGGGGTGGGGGGGGGGAACCGGCTGCAGCTTCCCTGCCAACCGCTGCATGCCTTGAGGCACTTCGGGGAATCTTCATGCCTCCCCCCCCCCGAAATCAGTCTCCAGTTCCACTAACGGACGGGCCTGCTGTTTCCCTGCCCTTCTGCCGTCGGAGGGGAGGGACCGGCAAACCCTCGCGCTCGAGATCCACCCTGATAACTGCCAGCATCTGTGGCCGTTGCGTTTTGTGGTCCCGGTTGTTGTGTGGCCCGCGGGCCTTCTGCAGTGACCCGCAGCTAAGCCTCGCTGGCTTCCTAAATTGTCGCCTTAAGGCTGTAACAAAGCGGTTCCCCTGTTTTTCAGCGCCGAGACCCGCTTTTTAAAGCGGCCCTTTATCGGGGACTCCCTTGACTTTACAAGGAAAAAAAAGTTCCACTTTACCAGCCGTTCAGGCCTCTGTTTTTATACTTTTGACTAGGGTGGGGGCGCCTTCTGAAGCGTTGGAGCTCCACGGTCATCGGATCGGGATTGTCCTGGTGCGCCAGAGCTCAGTGTCGCTCTCCATAGGGGGGCTCGGTGCATTGTCAGCTTTGGGGTGGGGAATCTTCCGTCTCGAGAGTCTGACACCTGTTCTCGGCCCTGCCTGGAGCTGGCAGCATGTGGGCACGGGACCTTCTGCACACGACCCGAGGGCACCCCCTCCGAGTTCACACCCTGAAGTGTGTGGCAGCCGAACACTGCCGTTTTCTTCCTGGGCAGCCTTGCGCCAGCCTGTGTGCAGATCTGACGCCTTCAGCACCACATTTCTAGATTCCTATCAGCAGCTTGTTTTTCACCCCGGCTGCAGTTGGCCTGCCAGTGATACCAGCAACCTGTTTTCACTTGTTTTCACTTGTGTTGCAAGACTCTGTTCTGACTCCTATCCCTCTAGTGAGTGCCACCGCGTGGCTCCTTTAAAAGCCAGTTGGGGGCTTTTAAATGTGCGGGCCAGGGTCTTGCAGTTGGAGCGGGGGGGGGGATCTTGTGGCTCGCTGGGCCAGCTCGAAAAGGAGCTTTGCCTCCTGCAAGCCTGGCGGGTGCTCCCTTTGGAGTCCACGCTGGTCGGAGCCGCAGGAGCCTTGGCGTCAGCCTTTGGCGTCCGCCAAAATAAGAGTGACTGTCAGCGGGCGCCCGCGATATGGCCCACCTGACCGTTTGCGGCCACCTTCCCAAGTCAAAGCGGTGATCTAAGCGGCATCTGTGGCAGCAGTGCGGAGGCCTGCAAAAAAGTCTGCACCAGCCTTCCACTGCCAGTCGGAGCAGATGGGCGGGCGGGGGGGGACATAATGGGGGAAGTAAGGGGGTGGTTCAGGCCCGGGCGGGAATGGGAGCAAGCAATCCTATCCCCTTTCCTGGGCTTAAGCCTAATGCAGTGGGGAAGGGCTCGGGTTTGTGCAATATCGTTTGTGCCAGCCCAAGTAGCCCCATAAAAGCTTTTGGGGCTCTACACGGGGTAAGGGGACAAATGCCTTCTCTCTCTCTCTCTCACACGCTCACACACGCACACACATGCACACACACACACCCGGAGGCCTCCAGCAACCTCTCATCCCGCACTGCAACGTGGAACGTCGGTGAGGTTTGGGTGCCTCGGTCAGGTTGAGAGATGCTGCGTCACTTTGCAAGGGGCAGAAGGGACATTTAAATCCCCAGACGCACGGACCGGCAGAGTCGCAGCACTGTGGTCGGACCAGCAGCCTTAGCGAGTCGCCTCGTTCTGAGTCCGTCCCCTCGATCCAAGTCCATTTCCTCTAAGAACATGAGAAAAAGCCCTGCAGGATCAGGCCAAAGGCCCATCTAGTCCAGCTTCCTGCATCTCACAGCGGCCCACCAGGTGCCTCAGGAAGAACACAAGACCACAATACGCCTGCATCCTGTGGCCACTCCCCTGCATCTGGCATTTTAAACTAGACTATTACCCTTGCACCACCCCCAAGGAAGACACCGGGCTGAGGTTGGGGTTTAACTTTATTAAGCACAATGTAACTCGTGTAACCTACTGAACACCCATCCCTCCCTCGCCAGTCTGGGGTAGGCCAAAAAACTGCCATCCATACTTGGCCAGTTTGGATGATAGAAAAAAATTCCTGCCCGGCCCTCATGATGAGCGACCAGCTAATCTCAGAGTGGACATACCCATCGTAGCTTGTAACCTGTGATGGAGTTTTCCTCCCTAAATCTGTCCAATCCCCTTTTAAAGGCATCCAGGCCCAACGCCATCACTGCACCTCGTGGCAAGGAGTTCCACATGCTAATTACTAAGAAAGATTCCCTTCATCTACTCTGTCCGCTCTCTTCCAGGACGACGTGCGGCAGAAGGTCCACCTCAACACGTTCGGCTTCTTCAAGGATGGGTTCATGCACGTCAACGTCAGCAACCTGTCGCTGGTGGGAGACACCGGAAAGACGCATTACGTAGGCATCTGGGGGGCTTGGATACAGTCCCGAGGTTACAGCATTGTGCTAGCCCCCCTGCATGTTGAATTAACCATGGGTGTCTGTGTCTGTTGGGGGGGGGGGATCCTGGAGCAAATCCCCCATGGATACCCAAGGCCCACTGTGGTTCTAAAGTCCCTCCCACTGGGCTGATAGGATTGTAGGCAAGAAGATGTTCACGAGGGGATGGAGGTTTCAGTCAAACGTCTGCTGTTCCATCATCGTGGACGTGTCCCTGCTTTGGCAGCAGTCATGGGCGCAATCCTAAACTGAGTTAGGCCAGCATAAGCTAAGCCAGCAAAGTTTGGCCAGCACAAGGGACACCGTAGAGTATGTTTGGACCACTCTCGGAGTGGCACGCATCTCTATGCCGGCACACAGACGTGCGCCATCCTCCCCAACTCCGAGAGTGGTCCAAACACCACTCCCTTGTATCTGGCGTTCTGAGGTAAATTTCCGAGGTAAAAATCTGAGGTAAATATGAGGTAAATAAAGCAAAGTCTGGCCAGCACAAGGGACACCGTAGAGTATGTTTGGACCACTCTCGGAGTCAGAGAGGCCGGCACACTGACGTGCGCCCGAGTGGTCCAAACACGCTTTACAGTGGTCCTTGTGCTGGCCTGACTGTGCCGGCCTAACTCCAGGTTAGGATGGCGCTGTCAGTCGTCATACGACCGGGAGCTTCAGAAACAGAGAGACTGACGGCCTCTCTAAAAGCAGACGGCTGCTCTTGCTTCCTGTAACCGCACTTTTTGTGTACGTTCCTCCTCCGAAGAAGAAGGATACCGTTTTGTGAATGTTTGGGCATCCTGCAGATTGGTTTAAACTTGACCTCGGGGGATGAATTCAGTCGAGGGATGGGTGCAGAGAAACAAAAACTAAAACCCACGCAGAAGCTTTGCATTTTTAACTGGTCTGTGTTTGGAAAACGTCCTAGGTTGGATTCAGCTTGGACCGGAACGAGGGGTTCTCCACTTACCTGGTAAGAGCCAAAAGGAGGGACGTGCGTGTCCTTGCTCGGGCAAGAACAATTGCCAGACCGCCAGAATTCATCTCCGCGTGGGGTGTCCTTGGGGCTAATAGAGAAGGGTGCTTTCTTTAGCCCGGCTTTGTCCTGCGCTCAACGTGATTTAGAGAAATCGCACCTTCGATTTATGGTTGTTCTTCTGCAAACCAGTTACGAGCTTTGAAATCTCCCCCCTCCCTCCCCACAAGGCCGAGGCCGTTCATCATTTAGGTTCTCCAGGAGAGGGGCCTGCCGTGCATAACCACGATGTGCCTCTTTCTTTTTTTTTTGACACCCCAGGATGAAGAATTGGACTATTGCATCTTGAACAGGACGCCGGCCCAGGATGCGTCCACGACCATCTTGCTGTTGGACTTCGCGCACAGCTGGTAAGAGATGCTTGTCGCCTGTTTTAGGCAGTCTTCCCCCCCCCGCCCCCACTCGCCCTGGTACACGTGCGGCAGAATGAGGAAGAAAGAGTGGAGAGCTGGCAAAAGGGACTGTACCACTTCAGGCTGCCGGGGGAGGAGAATCAGACTTTTTTTTTTTAATGGACACCAGAACCAGAGGGCCTCTGCTAAAACTGAGGGTTGGGAGAGTTAAAACAGATACAAGGAAGTACTTTTTTACCCAGCGGGTAGTTAATCTGTGGAACTCTTTGCCACCGGAGGTGGTGATGGCTTCTGGTCTTGATGCCTTTAAGAGGAGATTGGATGGATTTCTGGAAGAAAGGTCCATCGTGGGCTATAGGCAATGATGGGTTGTGCAACCCCCTTACAAAGGTGGAGGGCTACTGGTACCGGGTGCCAGGGAGTGGCCACAGGATGGAGGCATCTTGTGGTCTTGTGTGCTCCCTGAGGCACCTGGTGGGCGGCTGCGAGATGCAGGAAGCTGGACTTGGTGGGCCTTTGGCCTGATCCAGCATAGGGGCTCTTCTGATGTTCTTAGGATAGCAAATTCTGTTTTATTTACCTCATATTTACCTCAGAATTTACTTCAGAATGCCGGGTGCCAGGGAGTGGCCACAGGATGCAGGCATCTTCTTGTCTCGTGTGCTCCCTGGGGCACCTGGTGGGCCGCTGTGAGATACAGGAAGCTGGACTTGGTGGGCCTTTGGCCTGATCCAGCACAGGGGCTCTTCTGGTGTGCTTATGACTCTCAGCGCCGACACACCAAAATGTTCTTGCCCCTGACCCAGCAGCGCACCAGCTGCCAATTTTGACAAGGGGGGGGGAAGGAAACCAGAGGTCTAGAGCAGGGGTCTCCAGACTCCAGCCTGGGGCCCAGATGCGGCCCTCAGAGAGCCTCGATCCAGCCCGCAGCAAGCCCCTGCCCTCCTGTGAGCCTCTGACCCTCCTGCCCTCGCCAGCACAGGCTGCGCCCTCCCAGCCGTGCTCTGGTTGCGTGCGGAGGGCATTCTGGGGGCCGCTCTTCCTTTCTGTGAAAATGCAGCGTTTCCCCCCCCCCCTTCTCTGCAGCGTGAGAGTCAAGACCAAAGTCGAGAAGCCCCAGCTGCCGGAAATCATCTTCCCCGACTCCGAAGGGAGCGAGCGTCCGGGGAACGCCCAGAATCCGGGTAAGCCCCGCCCACGTGAGCCAGAAAACTGGCCCCCAACGGAGAGTTCCGATTGGACCTCTGCTGCGGAGAGGCGTAAACCGTTCCGGAGGAACCTGCCTGTTGGTTTCACTGCTTAGGGCAGTGGTTTTTCCAACTGATGCCCCAGCCTGAAAAGCGCTGCCTGGATCCCTTTACGGGGCGGGGGCGGCGGAATTGCGGGGCTGGGGGGGGGCTTACCAGTGTTTGCTCCAGCATCCTTTTGCTCCAGCACCCCCCTGCAGGCTCCCTCTATGTTTTAAACGTCTTCTAGAGACTGTTGCAACCCACTTGCAGTTTCACGATCGCAACCGGGAAGTTGGTTGCGGTCGTTTTTTGTTGACTTTTTGAACGCTGAAGGAGCCCTGCTGATGGGTCCTCAGGGCTCCCCAACCCAAAAGGGTGCCGGGGCAAGCACTGGTGAGTCTCTCCCCCCCCCCCGAGCCCCGGTCTGTGCCGGGCAGGGACGAGATTTCTTACGACCGGAATTTGGAACGTTGCCCGTGTTTGGCTCTCGGGGAAGGCTTTCTGTGATGCTCTGATCCTATCCCAGGGGTTTTAACTGGCGGGACTCTTGGCAGCTCCCATTTTCCCTTGTGCCGCCGTGCGAGCGAGTGTGTGAATAGACTCCGGGTGGGCGGCGATGAGGTCCTGCCCAGCGCACGGTCGAGAAACCTCTCGGGAGAGGCACAGACGGGTGTCAAATGCAGACAAGCAGGCGGGGGGGGAGTGTCGCAGCACGGCGAGAAGAGAAGAGAGTTTCCGGTCACGTGACAACATCGCAGCTCCTTCCGAAGCGTGTGGCGGGCGTGAAGCGCTGTTTCGGTTGCCAGCAGAGGCTGAGATGGCTTTGGGTGACCTTGGCCTGATTAGTGAAGACTGTGTTGAATAATCTGCTTGCGTGCAGTTGGCTTCTGGGGTTCACGGGGGTGGAGGGACACACACGCACAAACACACACACACCCCCAAAACCTTTTGGGTATCTGCGTGGATGCCAGACCCCATGGTGGGGGCCATTGGGGGAGGGGTTCTCTGGGAGGTAAGGTAAGGCCCTCCGGATGTGGGTCGGGATCCACGCTGGGTCAGATCCATGGGTCCCAAACCTGCAGGCACGAGAGATGCATTGGAAGATTTAGTGCAGAAGATTTAGTTGAGAGGGTTAATGCCTCCGTTTGCCTGAAGATAAGAGCTGAAGATCTGAAGGTCGCCAGTTCGGGACAGCCGGAAGTCTCTGTGAGCGGCAGACCTCGTTAATTGCGCCTGATTAACAGCTGAGCTGTCTCCGGCTGCCTTGTGAGAGGGGGAGTTGTGCCGAAGTTCAGCGGCTTCTCCGGTGGGAGCAGGGAGAAGGGATTTATCAGCCAGCAAGAAGACAAACGGGTGGCCAGAAAGGAGGACTAAATCCAGAAAGATCCATCTGTATGTGTGTAGTTCTTGAAAGATAGAACATTTCTGAATAAATTGTAAAAACCTTCGGGTTTCTGAATAAAGCCTGCCCATGTAAACCGCCTTGAGTTATAGTCATCAGAGAAATCTGGTGACCTAAGAAAGGCGGTATATAAATCCAAGTATTATTATTATTATTATTATTATTATTATTATTATTATTATTATTATTAT
>JAJKFI010037527.1:0-20768 GCA_029204185.1 Lerista edwardsae
GTGTGTGTGTGTGTGTGTGTGTGTGTGTGTGTGTGTGTGTGTGTGTGAAGCACAGAAATAAAAATAAAAATACAGGCACACAGGCTAAATGCAGGGGTGTCCAACAGCAGGAAATGGAAGCGGTCTTGGGAAGCACGCCTCAAAGCTCTGAAGGGCTGTCGTTAAGGACGAAGGGACACATTTGTTCTCCTCTGCCTTTGACAGCAGGACTTGCTCCAATGGGGACAAACTGCAAGAGGGGAGATTCCGGCTGGACGTCAGGAAGAATTCCTTGACGATCAGGGCGGCTCGACAGTGGAACAGCTTGCCACTGGAGGGAAGTGGTGGATTCCCCCTCACTGAAGACCTTCAAGCAGAGGCTCGACAGGCACCTGCTGGAGATGCTCTAGGGGGATTTCCTGCCACAGGCAGGGGGTTGGACTAGATGACCTTGTAGGTTCCTTCCAACTCTATGGTTTTGTTGCAAGCCAACACGAGGACTTTGGAAACAAAATAGAACCAATCACCCAAGAGCGCCAAAGACCCGCCCCCAGCAGGCTCCTGACTCTGAGTGCGCCAGATGCATCTCTGAACGTGCTCCTAATTAAGTCTTAGAAGGGGTTAGATGCTGCTGCATCACCACTTTGATTAGGATCAGATAATTCAATTGCTTCCACTGCAGCAAAACTGAATTATTACTCAGAGGAGACTGTCCCTGTGCATTTCTGTATGAGTCACTTCCCTGGGCTTGGCATTGTCACATTCCCGCCCAGAACAATGACTCAAACAGAGACCCACATGGGTGCCTCCTGGGGCAATTCTTAGTTCCTTTTTTCAGTCTAAAGGGGGGGGTCCCCCCCACTTCCAGCTGCCAAGGCCATATCACTCAATCTTGGGGTGGTGGGTGGAGTGCATCAATCATAGAAATTCACATTTTTGAACATGGCTCTAAGAATTTTCACAATCGGAGAAAAATATTTACAGAATATTTGCAGACACAGGGCTGGTTGTTTCTCTCACTTTGTGGGGTCTCAACAAGAAAGACTCGGAGCACAAGCCTAACCTGGAGTTAAGCCAGCATGGTTCGGCCAGCAAAGTTTGGCCGGCACAAGGGATACCGTAAAGTATGTTTGGACCACCCTTGGAGTCAGAGGCCAGGACACAGTCGTGCGCCATCCTCCCTGACTCCGAGAGTGGTCCAAACGCCACTCCCTTGTATCTGGCATTCTGAGGTAAATTTCTGAGGTAAAATTCTGAGGTAAATATGAGGTAAATAAAGTGAAGTCTGGCCAGCACAACACGCTTTACGGTGTCACTTGTGCTGGCCTAACTGTGCCGGCCAAACTATGCCGGCTTAACTCCAGGTTAGGACTGCACCCTCAGTCAAATGGGCCAGATATGGCCTGTCTGGTTTTGGGGAGTCAAGGGAGACTCCTACTTTAATCCAGAAGTTTCCCAGAAACCTTTAATCCAGGTTTTCCTAAATGTTTGCCCACAAAGTGTCCTTGCAGGGGCCATTGGAAGCAAGATTAGCCCCAACCAAGAGCTCGAACATCAGTCAGGTGCTTTAGAAACCAGTAATCTGACTCACCTAAGTTGCTTGGCGTAGTTGATCTCTATTTCCGTTCGTTCTTTCACAAACTTGATGTATTTCTCCAGAACATCAATCCCCCATTGCGTGTGTTTCTCTAGGTTGTCAAACTGATCCTGCGGGGGAAAGCGAAAGAAGGTTTCACAGAGAGAAAAAAGAAGAAGAAAATTGCACAGGTTTCTTCCTTAGTAAAGATCAGAATTTGGCATCATCGCCCAACTTCAAAAAAAAAAAAATCCAGCTGCAGAAAAATTTCCACAGGGAAGTTCTGTTCCTCTCATCGTTGACAAAAGTCATCTCAAAGGTTGGCTGGTTGAATCAAGGAGCAACCACCCTTCCAGAAAATTGTGAGCTGCAGCAATACAATACCAGTACCATCAACTCCAGTCTCCAGTATGCGAGACATCAATTTTTTCTTCCAGTGAGTTCCGTTTAAGATGCGCAGCAACTTTGCTCAATAATGGTGATGTGTACATTAGCAGCGCATTAAAACCAGAACAAAGGTCGCCAAACTGCCTATACTATAGACTCTCCACTACAATACATACCTACAACGTAAGTCTTTTATAAGGCTGCTGAAATGTGGGGGGGGGGGAGAGGATGTGGACACATTCAGCCCCTGAGGTCACTCTTAGCCCCCCTCCTCCACTTTGTTGGGGAAGATGGAACAGAAACTGTTTATGGAAGCCTGGTGCCCACGCAAGGAAATTTCAAGGTCAAGTTTTGTGGCAACCTTCAAGGTCTTGTCGGAAAGCTTAACCAGGTGAGGCACAATTGTCTCCAGGCTCCTGCCTCACAACCTCCCTGCCTCCCGGGATCTCTCCCAAATCCTCGGCTCCATAAAGTACTTGTGCCCCTAAAGTGAGGGAGGTCTGAACCCCACAAGCAAACTGACAACGTCCCCTTCCCTCCCAGAAATTGGACAGCAAACATTCCGAGGGCACTACGATGCCCCTGAAGCTGCAGACAGGTTCAGGCTGTGAAGGCTGCACGTCAGCTCGGCCAATCAGGAGGGAGACGCTGCCCGCAGGCTTCCAGATTAGGCTAGCAGCTTGGTGATGAGCAAGAGAATCTGGGAAGTGTCCTCTTCCAGAGCACGCCCTGCGCATCGTTATGTTTGCTTTTAAGGAGAGCACGAAGTCACCCGCAGACAGCCTAGCAGCAGCCTAAGCAAGTGATCTCAGCTGTGTTGATAAAACGCTCCTTTCAAATCCTTTGTGCACGGACCACAGTCAGAGCTGAAATTCTTCTTCCCAACCCACAACAGTGCCTGCTTTCAATCAAGCCGGCCACATCCAGACCCCAGGTCAAGGTTGGGCTTGCGAGACGTCTCTCAGGGAAAAAAAAGATGGTCTTTAAGAAGTCCCTGATGTTTAACTGTTATATAAATCAGAGGGCTCTAGGAATGAAAAGTCAAGAAAAAGCACGAGCATCGTTGATGGAGGAAAAAGAGCAAGATGTCCACTCGCTCCTTTCCCTCTGTTCCTCAGGTCTTGGGAGCATGAATCAGAGGGAAGAAGGAACCCCCCACCCCAGGAGCCTGCCTGAGGAGGTTGGTGGCAATCATTTGCTATGCTCTAAATGTTTGCACCATGCAGCAAAATTGCTACATAGCACCATTGCTTTTTTTTCTGTGATCCCTGACTGGTTGGAATCAAGGATTCCTGATTGGCTGGAATTCTGTGATCGCTGATTGGCCAAGTCCGATTTAGGGAGTAGGAAAAAGGGGAACTAGTGGGTAGGGGAAATGTCACTGAGGAAGGAACATGAGTAAGAAAAGGAACAAATAATGCCATCCTGGATCAAGAAATAGGAAAATGTCCCCACTACCTGTTTTGCAGAAGCAAAACACATGCTCTAAGAAAAAAAAAATCACAATCAGTAACCTCTTAATGGAAGCTGGAGAAGTCCTGGCACATCACAAATTGAAAGAAAACGACAGCGGTGTCTATTTACCTGGGCAGGCCTGCAACATGGCCACATGGTCTATTGTCCTGGTTTAAGCGTCGCTGGGCACCAAAATAACTTTATATTGCTTGACCAAGAGGGTGGTTTCCGGATGCTGGACTAAACAATACGTCCCTTGAGGTTCGGAGTGCCTAAAAACACTCCAACTATGGTAGCGTAAGCCAATGAAGTTATGCCGGTTTACTCACAAGAAAAAGAAACTGGCTCAGATCTTGCTTCTCACCCAAAAAGCAGCCAGAGAGCAGGTCTGAAAGAAAACCACTTCCTCCGATTCTCAGAAGATGGCCAGGTTTCATGGGAAGCCGGCGCATGAGGCTTGCTGGCGCAGGATGCTTGCAGACAAAAGATGCTCGCTGATGAGCTTCATCAAGAGCATCTTGGGCAAGAGGATCCCAAAGCAAGGCGCATCACTGCAGGCAGAGATCATGCTGGTGCTCAGCGAAACCTGCCGAGCATCCCACAGTGCCAATTTCACAGGTCGTAG
This sequence comes from Lerista edwardsae, assembly GCA_029204185.1. Taxonomy (NCBI): domain Eukaryota; kingdom Metazoa; phylum Chordata; class Lepidosauria; order Squamata; family Scincidae; genus Lerista; species Lerista edwardsae. Next base: position 4,023 of record JAJKFI010037527.1, read on the forward strand.
GAACATTAGAAGATCCCCCCTGGATCAGGCCAAAGGCCCATCTAGGCCAGCGTCCTGCGTCTCACAGTGGCCCACCAGATGCCTCAGGGAGCACACAAGACCACAAGATGCCTGCGTACCTGTTGCCACTCCCTTGCACCTGGCATGCACAGACCCAACACGGCTTGTAATCTGTGAAGGCCTTTTCTTCCAGAAATCTGTCCAATCCCTTTTTAAAAGGCATCCAAGGCCATGTCTCACCACCACATCCTGTAGCCTGAACTTTTGCGATGATGCTCTGCTCAGGAGCCCACGGCCTGTTCTCTCCACTTATTCCTTTCTGTTCCCCTTCCTCAGCTGGCCCTACCTTCCCCCACCAAGAAGACGAAATGAAGGTGAGCCCAAGAGTCTAGCTAGGCAAAAGGCAAAAGTGCAGCAAAATCGATGCTTGGAACACACAACTGATGCTCTCTGCCGTTGGTGCCTCTTCCGTCAGCTGAAAAAAAAAAATACTCTGAATTCTCATTTTAGAGCTTACGCAGGGGGTGGGGGAGACAGAGAAGAGGCCGTTCCGTCCAGGAGATGGCGGAAACCTGATGCACTTTGCAAACCTGCCGAGTTCCCCACCAGCAAGCTGAGGGGAGGGAAAGGGTTAAGCCTGGAAGAGGCAGTTTTTGCGGTGCTGCTATAGCAACACTGCTGCCGCGACATTCCTCCAGGCCGCTTTCCTGCCAATAGGAATGGGCAGGGAAGCCTCTGACAGGTTATTTCATTGGTGGGCACATCCTCAAATCAGGAGCGCTGGCGAGATGGCGCTCTCAGAAGCCATCGGCCGACTGCCCACTTGAGAGCATGCCAAGGATTTTTATTTTTTTAAAGTGATGCGAACAAGCAACCTAAATTGGACCAGGAGGTCTGTCTGACCCAGTGTTCTGACTCCACTGGTGGTCAGCCAAAAAATGGAAAACCCCCAAAACCTTCATTTGCCTGGCTCTCAAAGGTAGATTGCCTTGGAACATGGAAGCTCCATTTAGCTTGGCTGGAGTTGAAGAAGAGTCCTGCTGGCAGGGCCGGCTGGAGCCGGATTGAACCGAGTCAATGCCAATTGGGCCCTGCGCTGCCGTGGGGAGCAGGAGATCTGGGTTCAAATCCCCTACTTGGTGACTTTGGGTCAGTCTCCCCCCCCCTCTCAGGGTGCAATCCTACCCTGGATTTAGGTCGGCACAGTTAGGCCAGCAAAGTTTGGCCAGCACAAGGACCAATGTGAAGTGTGTTTGGACCACTCTCGGAATCAGGGGGGATGGCGCACGTCTGCGTGCTGGCCTCTCTGACTATGAGAGTGGTCCAAACAGACTTCATGGTATCCCTTGTGCGGGCCAAACTTTGCTGGCCTAACTGTGCCGACCTAAATCCAGGTTAGGATTGCACCCTGAGAGGGGGGGGGGGAGACTGACCCGAAGTCACCAAGTAGGGGATTTGAACCCAAGTCTCCCAGCTCCTACTTAGACATTAGTTCACATATTACACTGTTCCCAAGTTCAGAATGTCTGGATTTGGGTACGTGTTTGCATGTGGATAGGGACGTAATGGCGCAGCGGGTTAAACCGCTGCTGCTGGGCTTTCCGACCGGAAGGTTGGGAGTTCAAGACCGCGCGACGGAGTGAGCTCCCGTGGCTTGTCCCAGCTCCTGCCAACCTAGCAGCTTGAAAGCACCTCAATGCAAGTAGATAAATAGGGACCACTTTGGTGGGAAGGGAACGGCGTTCCGTGCGCTACGGCGTAGAGTCATGCCGGCCACATGACCATGGAAGCTTGTCCTCGGACAAAACGCCGGCTCTACAGGCTTTGAAATGGAGATGAGCACCGCCCCCTACAGTCGGTCATGGCTAGGTCATTCGGTCGTGGGGAAACTTTTACCTTTACCTTTGCACGTGGACACCTGGACCTGGGTCTGTTTGTAGGGATGTTTGTTTGTCACAGTTGCACCTTCAGTCTGTTCCTTTCTCTGCTACAGAACCTGGGCTAGGACGGAGGGAGGAACTGAAGGCTGTTTTGGTCTGGCTCTGCCGTCTCCTTGAAAGGCTTTCCACATCCAACACATCGGTTAATTAAGTCGGCAATTCTCCGCTAATGAGAGCTATGCAGGAGTTTCGCTGGCCGGCTGGGAATACATGAACTAGTTGTCTGAGTCTCATGGAGCAAGATGGGGGACGACGACGAGTAAGAAGCAAGCAGCTGAGCTTTCTGAAGGACTTGAAAGGTATCAGGAGGGCGAGAGACGAGAATAATGGCTGACCGCAGCACAGCTTCAGATGCACTGAGGGACAATCTACCTGCAGTTTCTGTTTGATGCTTGCGGTCTGAACCGAAACCATCATGAACAGGAAGTCACATCCCCTCTGAGCTCACGTCTGAACATTTGTAGGCCATTTTCTACACCTGCAGGGGGCCTGGATAGGGAAGCAACATAAACGTCAGGACACGTAGAGTCCAACGGTTCTGAAACGTTTTAGACTGGGGCCCACTTTTTAAGAATGGCACTCAGGCTGGGGCCCGCCGGAAGTGATGTCATTAACCTGGACGTGATGTCACGGCCAGCGGTGACATCATCAAGCAGGAAGTGCCGCCATTGCGATGTCGTCAAACGACACTCGGCAAATTGGCCTTCTTGGACTGCAGCCATTGCACAGCCAGGAAACATCTCTGGCAGAAAGCAAGACGAGGGCAAAATACGATGTAAAAGCACAGAACTAAAAACAGAATTAAGAAAACCCTCACTTGAAAATTCAAACGGTTCACACTCACAAAAGGAATTTAGCTTCCAAGAAGGCTGCTCCCAGCTTTCCGCGACCCACCTGGCATCATATCACGACCCGCCAAGTGGCCCACCAGTTTGACAAACACTGTTCTAACCACTAGGCCACACAACTGTCAGTGACAGAATTGGCCCGATCGATCTACCATTTGCTGAGAAAGAGCAAGTGAACTGACACCAAAGCACACCGATAACAAGGATTTATTTACTATATTTATTTTTTATCCCTCCACAACGCAAGTCACTTTGAATGCAGCCCCACTTTGGGGGAAAGCAACATAAAGGCAAAATTAAAACCTATCACAGCTTCAAATCGACCCTCCAATTTCCTCATTGACTCCCAGCCGCCTGACGATGCCCCATTCAAATTCTGATCCAAACGTTATTCGCTTAAGCAAATCTCATTTGTGGGGAGGAGGAAGCTAAGAACAGGAGTCACCTATTGCTTCTGAGAATGTCAGAAGAGCCAGACCAGATTAAGCTCAAGGGAGGGGGGAGAAATCTAGTCCCAGCAATCTGTTTTCCGTGGTGCCTCTGGGGAAGCCAACAGGCAGGAGAAAAAGGCACCCTCTTTCCTGCCATTGTTCTCCTGCAACGGATAATTCAGTGATAGACTGCTGCTGGACCTGGAGGTTCTACTCCTCACCAATAATATAAAGGCACTAAGTGCAGAAGGAGAGCCCTGTGGGCAGACTTGACTGTGAGCCTGGAGAAGCCGCTATGTGCATCCCAACAGTTGCCAGAGATCCTTCTCCTCTTCCCCAGTTTGTGGAGGAAGAGGAAGGCTGGAGAAAGCTTGGCTAAAAAGCAAGGGCCAGGAAGGTTCAATCGCTAGCTCCTTTGGAGACCCTCTCTCCCAAAAAGTAAGCCACTGCCTGCCTGCGTTTACCATACAAGGGCCTGACTCCGAACTGAAAGTTTCCATGACATATTAGAAGAAGAAAAAAATGAGTTTCAGATCCCCAAAGCAGTTGTTTTCACAGGCGGCCGGCTGTCTTCTGAGAACCAATGTACAGGAACTGAAAAGGATGGATTCAAGGTAAGAAATGGAACACGGCTACGGCCGAAATGACAAGCTGTCCGACGGAATGCCCAAAAGGCGAGGCTTGGCCCTTGAAAAAAGAGACCAGCCGATCGTGCTAGGCTCAGGATAAAAACTCAGGATAAAAACTGGGGGGAAAAAACAAACGAAACAACCCTCCGATGACCTAAGGCAGCTTACAAAATTCATGGCGAGAAATCTTAATCTGATCTCTTGCCTTTCTGCCCAGGCAACCGAAGAAGCAAAGTGGCCAATAATATTTGAAGGACCACAAAACCACTGATAAATACAGCCCCCCCAAAAAACAGACGCTGCCCAGGCAGCCGCCAAAAGTGAGGGTGCTGAATGGGAACCACGGGCCCACCCCCGCCAAAGTACACTTACACACAGTGTGGCTTATGGGCACAGCGCGACTTCACCTCGATGGGAACCAGATGTCGGCCGGAAGAGTCCGTCCAGAAAGACACGCGCCGTCTCCACGCAGAGAAATTCCCGCGGAAAACGGTTTGCGGAAACTAGAGGGAGAACGGAGATCTGACGCGGGTTCCGGATGGGGCTTACTTACTGGCTTGTTGCTGAGCGACCGTCAGCTTTGGGACTTAGTTTGCATATTTAAATACTTAAGTATTTGACATATTCAATCAGCGGTGCTTCGGTGCACCTTCATAACCCCTTTCCCAAACCATGAGTTTCTCGCTCCCTCCTAAGGATTAAATGGCACATGAGCCAAAAGATGGGGCCTGGCCTGTGGGGGGGGGGGGCTGTTTTCTCAAAAATGTAAAGGGACAGCAACCCCAAAGAAGAGGGAGAGTTCGGAGGGCTTCAAGGTTTTGTTTCCACTGCAGTGCTACCCTTTGACGCGGACCCCCTACATCCGTGGTTCCCAAACCTTTTAGCACCAGGACCCACTTTTGAGAATGACCAGCTGCCCGGAACCCACCGGAAGTGCCATAATCATGACGCCAGAGCCTGCTGCTTTCCTGAAAACGCAGCCATCAGTTGGGTGATTTCTCAGCCGTTTTCCAACAGCAAAGTGAATCGGAAAGAAATTCACAACCTTGACACATGCAAAACCACCACACAGCCCTCCCCGTTTCCAGCATCCCATCTTCCCATATTTTCAATATGGCTGCCCTAGGTGCTTCGTGACCCACCTGAAATTGGCACGTGACCCACTGGGGTCGATGGTCCTTAAGAGGACCAGATTCTGGACATTCGGGGCTTGGAATCCGCACCGTGAATTGGGCCTGGAAACGCCACAAGTGGGGCTGACAGAATGTCACTGAAACATATTCCCTGCCCTCCTTCCACATAATATTCAGCCGACCATCATTTTATTGAGAAATTGGGAAATGGAGGAGGTCCAACATTTGCCATTTCACAACAGCGGAAAATAGCAGTTGCACCATCATCCGAGTGAAAAGATCCCAATTCGGTCTGTGGTGGAAAAATAAATAAATAACAACACCCTTGTCTTGACTGAGTTCTAAAGGAATCGTATCCAATTTAATTCAGCATTTTCAGGCCGGAATCTCTAGTTGTGTCAGCGGAGAAGAGCGCAAGCGTTCAAGGCCCAGAGAAGCCACCCACTGCCCCGTTCCAACTTCCAAAACGCACCGCCTGTTTGGTCTCCTGGAAGGGATCTCTACTCGCCATCGGAGACTAGGCGAGTGGCGAACTCCAAGGCCGACTAGATGAGAGGAGGCACACCGTCCAGCACTGCGGGAAACAAACAGGATTGTGTAGCTAAAGAATTGTGTGTTCCCTGCTGTTTGCTCCCTGCTTGGTGCACCTAGTAAGATTTTTTTTTCCACATATCCTCACAACAACTCTGTGAGGTTGGCGAGGCTGAGAGAGAGCGACTGGCTCCAGGTCACCCAGGAAGCTGCATGGTTGAGCAGGGATCTGGACCTGGTTCTTCCAGGTCTAAGGGCCCGATCCGATCCAACTTTCCAGCACTGATGCAGCTGTCCCAACCCCCCTTCACCATAGGGGGGGGGGTTGTTCCTTTCACCTTGGGGCTGCACTGCGACGGCATTCTTGCTGGGGAGATGGACAGGCCGGGGCCCCAAGTCCAACTCCCCAACCACTACACCACCCTGCCTCTCATATCCTTACATACTCTTACAGCACCAAGCAAACCCAGAGACGCCCCCCCCCCAAAACCTGCCTAGCAAATATTCAGAGCATGCAATATATACCGCTTCAAATCCAGACGCCAGGTTTATTCCATGAAGCACTCAAGACACCATATATGAAGTGTCCCAGCAGTTTACCATCCAAACATCAAGAACAAGAAAGGGGATGGGGGTGGAATCCGATACCCCACTTCTCCCCCCCCAAGCCAATCTTGAACGTACAAATCAGATCACAACATCTTGGACATCAGGACACAGGCGTCTTGTGGTCTCGTGTGCTCCCTGAGGCATCTGGTGGGCCACTGTGAGATACAGGAGGCTGGACTAGATGGGCCCTTGGCCTGACCCAGCAAGGCTGTTTCTTACGTTCTTAACATATCAGGCCCCAATACAGTGCTCATTTTCCCTTCCTCTTTGGCCGAACCTGAAAGCCAAATCGAGATTCTAACTTGAATCGGGAATGGTGTTCCGAATGTGCGCACCAAAACGTCATTTCAACATCGCCAGCCCCACCACTGCGAGCTTACAACCCGACAAACTGCAATGCCAACAAGCTGTTCAAACCAGGGACCCTTGCTTTGCTTAACAAATTATTCCTCTGAAATAAACATGTAATGTTTGGAGGCGAGGGGGGCGGGGAGGATATACAAGGCTGAGCTGTCTTTTTCTTCTTCTTTTTTAACCACCAATGCTCTGGCTTTCAACAGTCACACCACACAGCAAATTCCTTGTCCCGCAACAAAAAAGGAGCTGGAGGCTGTTTGAAAGGGCTGGGAGTCCTCGCAGAACGAAATGAATGCTCGGAGGTAGGTGGGCAAAAGGGAGAAACATTTGCCGGGAATGCTGACCCACCAGAAAAAAGCAGACAAGAGTGTTTGTTCGGCTGAGAAATGAATAATTCAGCTGGATCGCAAACATCCATTAAATTACGCCGTTTCTTCTGCGGTGTGCAATCTCTCTTTCAGAGTGCAAGCCTAACCTGGAGTCAGGCCGGCACAGTCAGGCCAGCAAAGTTTGGCCGGCGTCAGGGCCACCGTCAAGCGCGTTTGGGCCACTCTCGGAGTCGGGGAGGGTGGCGCACGTCTGTGTGCCGGCCTCTCTGGCTCCGAGAGTGGTCCAAACCTACTTGACTGTGTCCCTTGTGCCGGCCAAACTTTGCTGGCCTAACTGTGGCTAGGACTGCCAGCCTAACTCCAGGTTAGGATTGCGCCCTCATGTGCACACTTAGGCATGCGTGCGCGGCTGCAGACAAAACGCTTTCCACCCAAAAAGGGGACACATTTGAAACATACGTGCTGTATCCACGGCTCCTGATGAGAGCGCTCTGGTCTCGTTTTCAACCTGCCGGTGGGTGGCACAACCTCACCGAGGGGGAGGGGCTACATGGGGCCTGGGCGGGTCATACGTGCAACGCAAGGGACCCAACTGATGCTGGAGAAACCCTGAGGAGCCAAGGCCCGTCTAGTCCAGCTTCCTGCCTCTCGCACTGGGCCACCAGATGCTTCAGGGGGCACCCAAGACCACAAGATCCCTGCGTCCTGTGGCCACTCCTGTGCGGCTAGGCAGCCGACTTTTAGAACCGGGGGCTGCATATACCCGTCATGGCTTGTACCATGGATGTTCCCTCCAAACACCTGCCCAATCCCCTTTTCAAGGCATCAAGGCCAGATGCCTACCACCACCTCCTGTGGCAAGGAGTTCCACAGATCAATTGCAAGCCGGGTAAAGAATTACACGTTGGGGAAACAATCCCCTGCTCCCCGTCATCCAAGGAGCATCATTCGATGATTGAGGGGAGGCCGAATGCAATCTGCCGCCCGCCCTGCCAATGTGCACGTCCGCACCCCACCGTGAGGGCCCAGGTCCACTAGAGGGCGCCCCTCGCCAGCCAGCGCTGGTGTCAGAAGTGGGATGCTGCACCTTCTCAGCAGGCGGGCAGGGAGTACCACGGCTTGGCCCAGTGGAAGCGATGGGCAAGCCACCATCAGGTGAGGGGACCAGCGTCAGATTTGGGGACAGCCCTGCGTGGGGGAGCGATTTGGGGCCGCAAAACTACCAGAAGGAAAACACGTACCCAATCCCCCCTTCCCAGCTGGTGCTCCTCTAAAGAGTCCGCCCTTTCCTGGCTGCTTCCCAAAAAGGAGTCGGCGGAGAGCTCCCCACCACTGTGTCGGATGAATGGAGCATAATGTATAATTTGGCCCTTGCTGGTGACTCCCGGCGGCAGCTCCCGAAAGGAACGACGCGGAGGGCGGGGGAGACCCCTCCACGGCAGCTCAGCTATGCAGCTGCTCTTTCCATGGGGTCACCCGTGGGAGGGAGCGCGGAGCAGCCCTGCGCCTCAATTACTGGAAACAACCAATTTGCCAGGACACACAAACACACTCTCGAGAACGCCTCGCACGTTCACCCGCTCCGAAGTGCTTGCAAATGACGGGGAAGCGCTCGAAAGGCTCCTGGTCTCGTTGTGGGGTGTTTGGCAGGGCTGGCTCCGGATTCCAGACGGACCCCCCCCCCCCATTCCTGGGAGGGCCCTGAGAGGAGCCTGAGAGGGGACTGGACAGATTTCTGGAGGAAAAGTCCACCCTGGGCTACAGGCCACGATGGGTTGGGCAACCTCCTTACGTTAATAGTGGCTACTTCAGAATGCCAGGTGCAAGGGAGTGGCCACAGGGTGCAGGCATCTTGCTGTCTGCTGAGCTCCCTGAGGCATCTGGTGGGCCACTGTGAGATACAGGAAGCTGGACTAGACGGGCCTTTGGCCTGATCCAGCAGGGCCCTTCTTACGTTCTTAACTTGCAATGACACCCCTCCCGGACACCGTCCCAATAAGATTACAACACGCCAACAAACCCAGTTTAAGAACAAACTCCTAACCTGGAGTGAGGCCGGCACAGATAGGCCAGCAAAGTTTTGCCAGCACAAGGGACACTGTAAAGCGCATTTGGACCACTCTCGAAATCAGGGAGGTATCGCACGTCTGTGTGCTGGTCTCTCTGACTCCGAGACTGGTCCTAACATATTTGACGGCGCTCCTCGTGCCAGCCAAACTTCAGGTTAGGATTACGCCTTAAATATCTTGCTTGGAGTATTTTCTTCCCTTTCCACTTATTTCTGTTTTAAAACGGATTATACATCGCTTAAAGATTTATTCAAGCTCAGGTCGTACCAAACTCAAATAGTACAGGTTCTAATAGTTTTAAAATGGGAAAAAATGCACTTTCAAATAAGTAGACAGGCATATTAAGGTACAATTCTAGGCACGCCTGCAACAAGCCACCTGATTGTGTGTAAAAGGACTTACTCCCAGGGAAATTTGCATAGGACGTGTTGCAAGATGAGTGACATACTAGTGGCCCGTGGGAAGACAACAGCCTAACCATTAGTGTATGCCCTTAGGCACATTTCTCAGTTGGCCTCCTGCTATGCCTGATGTTTCTCCTTGGCTTGCTATAAAAATTTCAAACCACTACACCAAACTGACTCTCATTCATCCTCTTAGGTGACTTATTCCAAAATAGGGAAAGATCCAGCCCAGATTAATTCCTCGGTTGCGGGGTTAAACCTGTGCTTCTAACTCTGCCGCCGATATCGGCGGGACGTGAAGCGGGACGATATCGGCGGGCAGACTGGCCGCAGACAGGCGCCACAGGTCCACATGCTACTTGGAAGTAGTTCGGAAAAGTCCCAAGCTACCCTCAAGGTCTACGGCCGACGCCATTAAATATTGAAAATGCCCAATCCGTGTGGCGTTGCCATTTCGTTGAGGAAGAATTAATTTCCATCAAAGGAGACGTCACTCTCGTTCAAGGCGGGTTGCCGAGAATATGGATTTCCTCGTTAAGCAAAGGAGAGCTTAGAGCTCCCGAACCACCATTCAGCAAGGCCAAGTGAGCTGCCTGGCCATTCTATCTCTGCCTCGCGTATGATTTGTCAAGTATCTGCGCGGCAGAGCGCCATATGGCCGTCGCGGCTCAGCCATCAAGGTTTGGCCTTAATCTGCGGGGAATATTTGTGCTCTGACAGATTTCAGGCAGTTCTGATTTCGACCCGACGCATACAATAGGGCTTCCGTTAGCTGCGCTGGAAGGGCAATGCGGGGATTAGCACACATTCCTTGGTCTTCTTTCCACCGAGAGCAGAAAACTCAACTGTTGCATACTACCGGATGTTGGATGGACTTGTGCTCCTGATACGCTCTCCAGGGATTCCCCAGTGAGGATGTTCATTCCCTCTTTGTTCAGTCTGTGGGCCACTTTTCTGAGAGATCCGACTGGTCCAACAAATTAAGACGACAATCAAGCAGATAACCGTGGCCCCAACCGCTGCGGAGTCTAACAGGGTGCTGCTACCACGGAGAAGGCACCGCTATCCGGACCTCAGAAGGAGGAGGAACAGACTGTCTATTCCAGAGACGGCGAACCTATGACACGAACGTCATGGGGGACGTGGCACAGCGTTTGGGTTGACACACCAGCGCTCACCAACACCTGTCAAAAACCGCATTTGTTTTCCTCATTTTTGTAATTATTTGATGTTTCTCGATATGACACATAGCACCACGCATGACTGGACTGTGGGTGTGTAAATAAGTGCATATAAAGAATTGTTTCTCTTTTGTTTGGGAAGGGGGGGGGTGACACGCCGACAGAGTCGAGTCAAGCATTTTCCACCGTTTTGACACGGTGAGCCTGAAAGGTTCGCCATCACTGGTCCACTCCTATGGAGGAAAGCCGGTCTTTGGCTTCTCCCTCCCCCTCAAGCCATGCTGGGCTTCAAATTCCATTTCATACTCGTTTTTCCTTAAAGACTAACTAATGCGTGGGCCTGGATTCAAAATGCACTGATCGTACGAGCTCCTGACCTGCACATGCATTAGGCTCATGACTCGATTCCAATTCTTCACCGTGCATGAATCAAGTTCCTCTTTTTATGTACCAACTGCGATTTTATTTATGGGGTGATATCGTGCACCCTCTTCCAATCTCCCGATTCTCTCTGGCATCTGGCTTTCAAAGCGCTGGGGGGGGGGGAGGCTGAACCCCTGGTTTGCCTTGTTAACATAGCCAGTAGCTGCATTCTTGAAAAGGCAGAAATACCATAGAAAAAGGCTGGTGGGTGGAGATCAGAAACACACACCTGAATTGATATTGTAAACAGCATTTAGTGCAAGGAAAAAAACAACCCACAGTCTTCTTTTCATAGGAAGTAAGGAAGCACTGATTAATCAACGCCATAACTAGCAATTTAAAAGGGAATACTCTGAACCTTGGCGAGCGTGTAGAATTCATCCAGATTTTTCCCGCAACCGTTTTGCTTCCCGTCCCTTTGGAAGTTCAGCCAAGGAACACTCTGGAGTAAATCGCTGGGAAGCTGGACCAGAAACGCTTGCAAATCACAAGGATTCGATTTAAGCAGCGCTGCACACCCCATTCACAGACCCATCCGGCTGGACGAAAACTGAAAAAAAAAAAAAAACACCCAACAAACCCACCCACCCCCCGCTTTGAGTTTGCATTTTCACAAACCCTCTAGCTTTCCTTCCAAAAGAGGATTTAGCATGAAGAACATTCTTTGTGAGCTTGCACTTTGAAGCGTAAATCCTTAAATGACAGGGCAAACCAACCTGAACTTGTCTGCAACACCAGGCGAAGAGAACATAACTTCTTGATACAGTCAGTCCTTGTTATCCGCTAGGGTTTGGTTCCCGGAAATCCTCACGGATAACGAATTTGCAGATAATGAATCATTGATCCGATGGGACCAATGGGGTTCGGTGCAAGGGGGGGGGGTCTCTTATCTGCCATCAAAAGAACCCAGCAGAGACCCTCAGGAAGCCAGCAGAGTGCAGCAGGAAGTGCCCAGAGATCTCTGGATGCTGCTGTGAGTTTGCATATAAAAGAGGATGGACTGTATTTGTCCGAACTAGCCTTTTCATGAGGCAAAGTGAGATGGTTGCCTCAGGAGGCAGATTATCCAGACAGAGCAACTGTCACCACCTCAGCTGCCACCGCTGTCCAATTTGGTGGCATGGCTTGAGCACACACACCTTTTTGAGGTACCCAGCCAGGTGCCAAGAACTCTCTTTGACCTCCTGCGCTGAATCAGAGAAACAGGAAGAGGAGGCAGCAAAAGAGGAAGTGGAGGAGAACAGGGGAGACACTCTAGCCTGTATCTCTACTATGCAGGGCCATCAATGCAATTGAACAGCTCTCTTGTTGTTGTTGTTTTCCGTTTTTTTCTTTTGCCCTTCCGTTCCTAGCAACTCTAGAGAAGACAGAACATGTAGCAGCCCATGATAAAAGGAGATGGTTGGGGGGGGGAAACAAATAGGAGCCAAAAGCCTTCTCTGAACTGTTCCATTGCAGTTTGGGGGAATCCAAAGTCTGACTGTTCCTTCCGGTGCAAAGAGAAATTATCCTTGCCTGTAGAAAAACAGCCCTTCAGGAAGAAATGCTCTAAGCCTATTGTCACACTCTCCTTGACGTGCTTATTTTCTACCTGCAGGGAGCAACACAAGATTACTATCTAAAGGGATTCAGGATCTGATTACTATCTGTGCCATTTGCCTGACTGTGAATAAGCCTGCTCTAGCACGCTTCCAAACCAAACCGCAAGCCATCTCGCACTCAGGAGAGAACTGTAATTTAAGGACAGAAGGACTAATCCACGGGGAATTTCCTCGGGATTAGCAGCTGGCTGGAGAAGCTGGCGGCCCAAGGCTCAGCCAAGGCTATTAATTTAAGACGGTTATCCAACCCAGAGGCGAGACGTCTTGTGCTGCGATTGCAGTCCGTCGGCGCCCCCCGGATCTCTCCTTTGATACTCTGGAGCTGTCAGTCATGCACAAGAGGGGCTCCAGAGGAGGAGCCCTGTGGGTCACATGACAGGAGACCACAAATCCACGTCTTGCCAGCCCAGGTTTGGTAAGCCAGAGCCCATGGGGAGGCCACTGTAACTGGGAGCCACCGTAAACTGGCTTCCTCATCCCAACGATTTCATTTCACCATTCCTGGGAGTCCAGTCCACTTCTGTGGGGGTGGGGGAAAGGAAGATCTGATTGCGCCTCCTGCTCCGTTCCTGGGCACCACGGGGAGGCAACTAGCATGTGAATGCATCTTCCAGAGTATGGAATGCCCCAGGACACCCCAAAAAAGCTGGAGGCCCAGCCACTCTCGCATCACGTTAACAAGAAGAAAATGGATCCATTTCACAAAAATAACACCACTTGTGCTTACTTTTGGCGCGGTTTTGTGGAGGCCACCAATAGTTTTCAGGAAGGGATCAGGAGGAGGAGTGGCAGAAACAGGAGGAAGCTGGCTTAAACGTGCACGAACACACATGTTCCTAGTTCACAGTGCACGCCGGGGCGACTTCAATGGAACGCGGAAGCAGTACTTGGCAGTTTCTCGATGCTCCAAGCAGCAACCGGGCTGCAGCTTGGGAATTTTTGAGCAGTTTATTTCGGGATGGGGTGTGCGAGCCAGTGAATGCTTGCCTTTGTGGGGCCGTTTGCCCTTATTTATTGTGTTGTTTGCACCGTTTGCAAGAAAAATTTGGATTAAAACACAGAAAGCCGCAATTTGCTATTTTCATTGAGAAATTTTGGGGAAAAAATGCGGCCCCAAAAAACCACCTCTACCCATTCCCCCTGAGCTACACATCTGTTTACTACCGAGGGTCCTTTCTTGATGCACATCGAGGCTAAAAAAAAGAAAGAAAATTCACATTTCTCGCTCATCCGGGTGCACGTCTTGGTCCTGCTACAAGCGATGTTTTGCAGGGTGTGTAGCTATGTAGAATTCAAATATTGCCATTTCAACTGTTCGTTGTACTGTGTTTTATTACTGCAGTGTTCATATTTCTGTGCAAATGTGGTTGTACGGCTTGATCTTCCCGTTTGCTTTTCCCCCTTTGTTTACCTCTGCTTCTCTCTCTCTCTCTCTCCGTTCCTTCTTGTCTTGTAGCTCCAAAAAGAATCTGAAGCAGCAGTCTTTCTGCTTCCTGTTAAAAGAAGGAGCCACAGCCTAGTATCTTGTCTTCCACCTGCAAAAACCACAACCTCTTGCAAGAAGATTCCAGACAGCGTCGCTTTCCATTTTACCTGCCCTAGTTCAATCAGGAGAACCGCCACCGAGGAGATCAATTAATGCAACTTTTTTCCTGCTTCTTTTTCAGGATGGCACCCTAAGGCCCAGGCAGGCTGCATGATTGGCCTGTGGGATTCCTTGGGCTTTGCTCCCTGGAACTGGGAAAAGGAGAGATTTGCACCGGCAGTCAGACACACCCCTCCGCTACAGAATGCAAACTGGATTTGCTGGCATTTAACCAGGAATCAACCGTACCGAAGGAAGAGAAACAAGAGGCAGCTACACTTCCTTTTCCAAAAGCACCCATGCATAGAAAACCTGAACACACACACAAAAATGCAACAGTACTCCTAATCGCCACTTCCTTCTTGCTCACATTTCCTTTCGGCGAGCAAAGGGGTGGGGGAGATCTCCGAGCGCCAACCAATGGAGAGGCGACTCGACAGCAGGGGGACGTTTTCTGACTCACTCTTGACCGAGTCATAATATTCCCCCGAGAAGGACCACACATTAAGAAAGAGACCGGACTGCGGCTTAATTCGGTTAGTGCCGAAGTCGTTCTTCCCCTTAGATGCAAGAAATGGAAACAGGAGATTTCCCAGAAGCAGGCTTGGCCTGACCGTGGGGCCCACTGGGAAGGATGCCTCAGGTCACAGACTGGTTGTGGGGAGGGCATCCCGCCTCTATCTGCCCACTTCCTCTCCTCCCAGGATCAGAAGACAGGAAGTGTGGAGGAGCTGGAGTTCCGAGTTCTCACAACAGGTTGTGAAAGGTTCTCACAACCTTTCAAGGCCTCTGCGGTCCAGAAGCGATGCTGCCTTACCAAGATCTTGATACAATCCTGAGGCTCTCTTGCGCTATAGCTCCTATGGCTGGTACTGCTCAGGCTGGTGCCTTACAGGGTTATTGTGAAGGCAGAGGTGGGGGGGGAGTTTTCAGAAAGGGATCAGGAGGAGGAGTGGCAGAAACAGGAGGAAGCTGGCTTAAACGTGCACGAACACACATGTTCCTAGTGTGCCTTTACATTTTGGGGTTGTGGCAGGAAAAGGGAAGACTACTGGGTTAGAGCATAAGTGGCTCGATGTGGCACACGGAAGCTCTTTATCCGGCCCTGGGGCTCCAGCATCGGCTGCTGAGCTGTGCTGAGGTGCCTCTGCTGAAAGGGCGGCCCGCACCATCACTGGGGTCTTCCACATCTTGAAAATAAGATCAGGATCCTCATATTTCCTCTTCTGACATTTGCAGCTAATGAGCTCCCAAGTGAGGGCACAAAAAGGACCGATTGCTGGTCCCTTCCTGCCTCGTGACATCACTTCCTGCCTCGTGACATCACTTCCTGCCCTCAAGCTGGCATCGAGAATGCTATGCGGCCCGCTGCCTGCTCTAGCCTCACCACTCTCATTCCCTCCTGGGTTGCAGAGACACTCTAGCCCACTCCTCACTCTCCTCTGCACTTCCGGTTTGGCTCCTTCTTCCAACCCTGGAAGCAGAAGGAGCAGGAACAGCTCATCACCGTAGGACCAGGAGGACGTGGCCGAGGGCATCAGGAACCCAAGACGCTATCGTGCCAGAACCTGAGCAACACACCGAGCCCCTGCTTGGCTTCGGTAAGTGAAAACGTCACCACCAACCGCCTGTTTGCCATCAGAGAGGAAATGGCAGCAAGCGAGACGTGGGACGGAAACCCCCCCGACTGACACTGCGCACTTGTCAGCACTGATTCAAAGCGGGAACCCGCCAGGCACTTGATGGGGAGCACCAATGCGCTGCCAGAGGGCTGCTCGCTTGCAGAGATGGAGGCCAGAAGACTGCTGCGACTGCCAGAGCATCACTCGGCAGCAGAGGCTGCCCGCTGCACCTCTGCATGACTCACTCCTCTGGCTTGGTCTCCTTCCAATCAGCCTCCATCGAGGGGGAGCAGCCCTGACATGCCTGTGCATCGAATCACTGGTGAGCTCCCGGCACAGAGAAGCAACGGAACCCTCAGAAGAGGCTGCCTGTTGCATCCCACCGCGAGTCACCGTTCTGGGCACGCATCCTTCTGGGCACGGCTGTGTGCCACCCCAAGCCCTACCCCCGTTAAAGGGTACATGTAGCTGACCAGGCGTCTTCCCCCACCCTGGGCTAGGCACTCTTGCTTCCAGCAGGCACTCTGACAACAGCGCATCCGAGCGCATCCCCCAACGGTGCATCCCCCCCAGCGGGGAGAAACCTGGCTGGAGCTCAAAGCAGATCCAGGGCCTTGGAGAGACGACCATCTGAAAGCCGTTTTTGCAGGTCTGCGCAAGCCGGTGTTGGCTCAGCTCTCCGCTTCTGTTTGCGACACATCGACAAGCGTGTGTCACAGTCCCGCCCGCGCCCTGCGCTAAGTCTCTCCACACACACACAGACACACACACAGACACAATCTGGCACGCTTGCCAGGGGAATGCAGATGAGCCGCAGGACTGCAAGGCGGCAGCGCTCGCCCGGGCACGAGACAAGACGGGCAGAGGCTCCCCAGGCAAGTGGCAGGGCCGGCCCTGGCAGAGAACGGCCACAAGCTGAAAAATCCACCGGAGCCAGCTGGTGTCGGTCGTTCAGGTGTGGCCACACGGCACTCTTAAATGCAGACTGAAAGGGGAAAATCAACCACCTCTCTCTCTCTCTCTCTCTCTCTCTCTCTCTCTCTCTCTCTCTCTC
>JAJKFI010037528.1:0-20764 GCA_029204185.1 Lerista edwardsae
GTGTGTGTGTGTGTGTGTGTGTGTGTGTGTGTGTGTGTGTGTGTGTGAAGCACAGAAATAAAAATAAAAATACAGGCACACAGGCTAAATGCAGGGGTGTCCAACAGCAGGAAATGGAAGCGGTCTTGGGAAGCACGCCTCAAAGCTCTGAAGGGCTGTCGTTAAGGACGAAGGGACACATTTGTTCTCCTCTGCCTTTGACAGCAGGACTTGCTCCAATGGGGACAAACTGCAAGAGGGGAGATTCCGGCTGGACGTCAGGAAGAATTCCTTGACGATCAGGGCGGCTCGACAGTGGAACAGCTTGCCACTGGAGGGAAGTGGTGGATTCCCCCTCACTGAAGACCTTCAAGCAGAGGCTCGACAGGCACCTGCTGGAGATGCTCTAGGGGGATTTCCTGCCACAGGCAGGGGGTTGGACTAGATGACCTTGTAGGTTCCTTCCAACTCTATGGTTTTGTTGCAAGCCAACACGAGGACTTTGGAAACAAAATAGAACCAATCACCCAAGAGCGCCAAAGACCCGCCCCCAGCAGGCTCCTGACTCTGAGTGCGCCAGATGCATCTCTGAACGTGCTCCTAATTAAGTCTTAGAAGGGGTTAGATGCTGCTGCATCACCACTTTGATTAGGATCAGATAATTCAATTGCTTCCACTGCAGCAAAACTGAATTATTACTCAGAGGAGACTGTCCCTGTGCATTTCTGTATGAGTCACTTCCCTGGGCTTGGCATTGTCACATTCCCGCCCAGAACAATGACTCAAACAGAGACCCACATGGGTGCCTCCTGGGGCAATTCTTAGTTCCTTTTTTCAGTCTAAAGGGGGGGTCCCCCCCACTTCCAGCTGCCAAGGCCATATCACTCAATCTTGGGGTGGTGGGTGGAGTGCATCAATCATAGAAATTCACATTTTTGAACATGGCTCTAAGAATTTTCACAATCGGAGAAAAATATTTACAGAATATTTGCAGACACAGGGCTGGTTGTTTCTCTCACTTTGTGGGGTCTCAACAAGAAAGACTCGGAGCACAAGCCTAACCTGGAGTTAAGCCAGCATGGTTCGGCCAGCAAAGTTTGGCCGGCACAAGGGATACCGTAAAGTATGTTTGGACCACCCTTGGAGTCAGAGGCCAGGACACAGTCGTGCGCCATCCTCCCTGACTCCGAGAGTGGTCCAAACGCCACTCCCTTGTATCTGGCATTCTGAGGTAAATTTCTGAGGTAAAATTCTGAGGTAAATATGAGGTAAATAAAGTGAAGTCTGGCCAGCACAACACGCTTTACGGTGTCACTTGTGCTGGCCTAACTGTGCCGGCCAAACTATGCCGGCTTAACTCCAGGTTAGGACTGCACCCTCAGTCAAATGGGCCAGATATGGCCTGTCTGGTTTTGGGGAGTCAAGGGAGACTCCTACTTTAATCCAGAAGTTTCCCAGAAACCTTTAATCCAGGTTTTCCTAAATGTTTGCCCACAAAGTGTCCTTGCAGGGGCCATTGGAAGCAAGATTAGCCCCAACCAAGAGCTCGAACATCAGTCAGGTGCTTTAGAAACCAGTAATCTGACTCACCTAAGTTGCTTGGCGTAGTTGATCTCTATTTCCGTTCGTTCTTTCACAAACTTGATGTATTTCTCCAGAACATCAATCCCCCATTGCGTGTGTTTCTCTAGGTTGTCAAACTGATCCTGCGGGGGAAAGCGAAAGAAGGTTTCACAGAGAGAAAAAAGAAGAAGAAAATTGCACAGGTTTCTTCCTTAGTAAAGATCAGAATTTGGCATCATCGCCCAACTTCAAAAAAAAAAAAATCCAGCTGCAGAAAAATTTCCACAGGGAAGTTCTGTTCCTCTCATCGTTGACAAAAGTCATCTCAAAGGTTGGCTGGTTGAATCAAGGAGCAACCACCCTTCCAGAAAATTGTGAGCTGCAGCAATACAATACCAGTACCATCAACTCCAGTCTCCAGTATGCGAGACATCAATTTTTTCTTCCAGTGAGTTCCGTTTAAGATGCGCAGCAACTTTGCTCAATAATGGTGATGTGTACATTAGCAGCGCATTAAAACCAGAACAAAGGTCGCCAAACTGCCTATACTATAGACTCTCCACTACAATACATACCTACAACGTAAGTCTTTTATAAGGCTGCTGAAATGTGGGGGGGGGGAGAGGATGTGGACACATTCAGCCCCTGAGGTCACTCTTAGCCCCCCTCCTCCACTTTGTTGGGGAAGATGGAACAGAAACTGTTTATGGAAGCCTGGTGCCCACGCAAGGAAATTTCAAGGTCAAGTTTTGTGGCAACCTTCAAGGTCTTGTCGGAAAGCTTAACCAGGTGAGGCACAATTGTCTCCAGGCTCCTGCCTCACAACCTCCCTGCCTCCCGGGATCTCTCCCAAATCCTCGGCTCCATAAAGTACTTGTGCCCCTAAAGTGAGGGAGGTCTGAACCCCACAAGCAAACTGACAACGTCCCCTTCCCTCCCAGAAATTGGACAGCAAACATTCCGAGGGCACTACGATGCCCCTGAAGCTGCAGACAGGTTCAGGCTGTGAAGGCTGCACGTCAGCTCGGCCAATCAGGAGGGAGACGCTGCCCGCAGGCTTCCAGATTAGGCTAGCAGCTTGGTGATGAGCAAGAGAATCTGGGAAGTGTCCTCTTCCAGAGCACGCCCTGCGCATCGTTATGTTTGCTTTTAAGGAGAGCACGAAGTCACCCGCAGACAGCCTAGCAGCAGCCTAAGCAAGTGATCTCAGCTGTGTTGATAAAACGCTCCTTTCAAATCCTTTGTGCACGGACCACAGTCAGAGCTGAAATTCTTCTTCCCAACCCACAACAGTGCCTGCTTTCAATCAAGCCGGCCACATCCAGACCCCAGGTCAAGGTTGGGCTTGCGAGACGTCTCTCAGGGAAAAAAAAGATGGTCTTTAAGAAGTCCCTGATGTTTAACTGTTATATAAATCAGAGGGCTCTAGGAATGAAAAGTCAAGAAAAAGCACGAGCATCGTTGATGGAGGAAAAAGAGCAAGATGTCCACTCGCTCCTTTCCCTCTGTTCCTCAGGTCTTGGGAGCATGAATCAGAGGGAAGAAGGAACCCCCCACCCCAGGAGCCTGCCTGAGGAGGTTGGTGGCAATCATTTGCTATGCTCTAAATGTTTGCACCATGCAGCAAAATTGCTACATAGCACCATTGCTTTTTTTTCTGTGATCCCTGACTGGTTGGAATCAAGGATTCCTGATTGGCTGGAATTCTGTGATCGCTGATTGGCCAAGTCCGATTTAGGGAGTAGGAAAAAGGGGAACTAGTGGGTAGGGGAAATGTCACTGAGGAAGGAACATGAGTAAGAAAAGGAACAAATAATGCCATCCTGGATCAAGAAATAGGAAAATGTCCCCACTACCTGTTTTGCAGAAGCAAAACACATGCTCTAAGAAAAAAAAAATCACAATCAGTAACCTCTTAATGGAAGCTGGAGAAGTCCTGGCACATCACAAATTGAAAGAAAACGACAGCGGTGTCTATTTACCTGGGCAGGCCTGCAACATGGCCACATGGTCTATTGTCCTGGTTTAAGCGTCGCTGGGCACCAAAATAACTTTATATTGCTTGACCAAGAGGGTGGTTTCCGGATGCTGGACTAAACAATACGTCCCTTGAGGTTCGGAGTGCCTAAAAACACTCCAACTATGGTAGCGTAAGCCAATGAAGTTATGCCGGTTTACTCACAAGAAAAAGAAACTGGCTCAGATCTTGCTTCTCACCCAAAAAGCAGCCAGAGAGCAGGTCTGAAAGAAAACCACTTCCTCCGATTCTCAGAAGATGGCCAGGTTTCATGGGAAGCCGGCGCATGAGGCTTGCTGGCGCAGGATGCTTGCAGACAAAAGATGCTCGCTGATGAGCTTCATCAAGAGCATCTTGGGCAAGAGGATCCCAAAGCAAGGCGCATCACTGCAGGCAGAGATCATGCTGGTGCTCAGCGAAACCTGCCGAGCATCCCACAGTGCCAATTTCACAGGTCGTAGGAACATTAGAAGATCCCCCCTGGATCAGGCCAAAGGCCCATCTAGGCCAGCGTCCTGCGTCTCACAGTGGCCCACCAGATGCCTCAGGGAGCACACAAGACCACAAGATGCCTGCGTACCTGTTGCCACTCCCTTGCACCTGGCATGCACAGACCCAACACGGCTTGTAATCTGTGAAGGCCTTTTCTTCCAGAAATCTGTCCAATCCCTTTTTAAAAGGCATCCAAGGCCATGTCTCACCACCACATCCTGTAGCCTGAACTTTTGCGATGATGCTCTGCTCAGGAGCCCACGGCCTGTTCTCTCCACTTATTCCTTTCTGTTCCCCTTCCTCAGCTGGCCCTACCTTCCCCCACCAAGAAGACGAAATGAAGGTGAGCCCAAGAGTCTAGCTAGGCAAAAGGCAAAAGTGCAGCAAAATCGATGCTTGGAACACACAACTGATGCTCTCTGCCGTTGGTGCCTCTTCCGTCAGCTGAAAAAAAAAATACTCTGAATTCTCATTTTAGAGCTTACGCAGGGGGTGGGGGAGACAGAGAAGAGGCCGTTCCGTCCAGGAGATGGCGGAAACCTGATGCACTTTGCAAACCTGCCGAGTTCCCCACCAGCAAGCTGAGGGGAGGGAAAGGGTTAAGCCTGGAAGAGGCAGTTTTTGCGGTGCTGCTATAGCAACACTGCTGCCGCGACATTCCTCCAGGCCGCTTTCCTGCCAATAGGAATGGGCAGGGAAGCCTCTGACAGGTTATTTCATTGGTGGGCACATCCTCAAATCAGGAGCGCTGGCGAGATGGCGCTCTCAGAAGCCATCGGCCGACTGCCCACTTGAGAGCATGCCAAGGATTTTTATTTTTTTAAAGTGATGCGAACAAGCAACCTAAATTGGACCAGGAGGTCTGTCTGACCCAGTGTTCTGACTCCACTGGTGGTCAGCCAAAAAATGGAAAACCCCCAAAACCTTCATTTGCCTGGCTCTCAAAGGTAGATTGCCTTGGAACATGGAAGCTCCATTTAGCTTGGCTGGAGTTGAAGAAGAGTCCTGCTGGCAGGGCCGGCTGGAGCCGGATTGAACCGAGTCAATGCCAATTGGGCCCTGCGCTGCCGTGGGGAGCAGGAGATCTGGGTTCAAATCCCCTACTTGGTGACTTTGGGTCAGTCTCCCCCCCCCTCTCAGGGTGCAATCCTACCCTGGATTTAGGTCGGCACAGTTAGGCCAGCAAAGTTTGGCCAGCACAAGGACCAATGTGAAGTGTGTTTGGACCACTCTCGGAATCAGGGGGGATGGCGCACGTCTGCGTGCTGGCCTCTCTGACTATGAGAGTGGTCCAAACAGACTTCATGGTATCCCTTGTGCGGGCCAAACTTTGCTGGCCTAACTGTGCCGACCTAAATCCAGGTTAGGATTGCACCCTGAGAGGGGGGGGGGAGACTGACCCGAAGTCACCAAGTAGGGGATTTGAACCCAAGTCTCCCAGCTCCTACTTAGACATTAGTTCACATATTACACTGTTCCCAAGTTCAGAATGTCTGGATTTGGGTACGTGTTTGCATGTGGATAGGGACGTAATGGCGCAGCGGGTTAAACCGCTGCTGCTGGGCTTTCCGACCGGAAGGTTGGGAGTTCAAGACCGCGCGACGGAGTGAGCTCCCGTGGCTTGTCCCAGCTCCTGCCAACCTAGCAGCTTGAAAGCACCTCAATGCAAGTAGATAAATAGGGACCACTTTGGTGGGAAGGGAACGGCGTTCCGTGCGCTACGGCGTAGAGTCATGCCGGCCACATGACCATGGAAGCTTGTCCTCGGACAAAACGCCGGCTCTACAGGCTTTGAAATGGAGATGAGCACCGCCCCCTACAGTCGGTCATGGCTAGGTCATTCGGTCGTGGGGAAACTTTTACCTTTACCTTTGCACGTGGACACCTGGACCTGGGTCTGTTTGTAGGGATGTTTGTTTGTCACAGTTGCACCTTCAGTCTGTTCCTTTCTCTGCTACAGAACCTGGGCTAGGACGGAGGGAGGAACTGAAGGCTGTTTTGGTCTGGCTCTGCCGTCTCCTTGAAAGGCTTTCCACATCCAACACATCGGTTAATTAAGTCGGCAATTCTCCGCTAATGAGAGCTATGCAGGAGTTTCGCTGGCCGGCTGGGAATACATGAACTAGTTGTCTGAGTCTCATGGAGCAAGATGGGGGACGACGACGAGTAAGAAGCAAGCAGCTGAGCTTTCTGAAGGACTTGAAAGGTATCAGGAGGGCGAGAGACGAGAATAATGGCTGACCGCAGCACAGCTTCAGATGCACTGAGGGACAATCTACCTGCAGTTTCTGTTTGATGCTTGCGGTCTGAACCGAAACCATCATGAACAGGAAGTCACATCCCCTCTGAGCTCACGTCTGAACATTTGTAGGCCATTTTCTACACCTGCAGGGGGCCTGGATAGGGAAGCAACATAAACGTCAGGACACGTAGAGTCCAACGGTTCTGAAACGTTTTAGACTGGGGCCCACTTTTTAAGAATGGCACTCAGGCTGGGGCCCGCCGGAAGTGATGTCATTAACCTGGACGTGATGTCACGGCCAGCGGTGACATCATCAAGCAGGAAGTGCCGCCATTGCGATGTCGTCAAACGACACTCGGCAAATTGGCCTTCTTGGACTGCAGCCATTGCACAGCCAGGAAACATCTCTGGCAGAAAGCAAGACGAGGGCAAAATACGATGTAAAAGCACAGAACTAAAAACAGAATTAAGAAAACCCTCACTTGAAAATTCAAACGGTTCACACTCACAAAAGGAATTTAGCTTCCAAGAAGGCTGCTCCCAGCTTTCCGCGACCCACCTGGCATCATATCACGACCCGCCAAGTGGCCCACCAGTTTGACAAACACTGTTCTAACCACTAGGCCACACAACTGTCAGTGACAGAATTGGCCCGATCGATCTACCATTTGCTGAGAAAGAGCAAGTGAACTGACACCAAAGCACACCGATAACAAGGATTTATTTACTATATTTATTTTTTATCCCTCCACAACGCAAGTCACTTTGAATGCAGCCCCACTTTGGGGGAAAGCAACATAAAGGCAAAATTAAAACCTATCACAGCTTCAAATCGACCCTCCAATTTCCTCATTGACTCCCAGCCGCCTGACGATGCCCCATTCAAATTCTGATCCAAACGTTATTCGCTTAAGCAAATCTCATTTGTGGGGAGGAGGAAGCTAAGAACAGGAGTCACCTATTGCTTCTGAGAATGTCAGAAGAGCCAGACCAGATTAAGCTCAAGGGAGGGGGGAGAAATCTAGTCCCAGCAATCTGTTTTCCGTGGTGCCTCTGGGGAAGCCAACAGGCAGGAGAAAAAGGCACCCTCTTTCCTGCCATTGTTCTCCTGCAACGGATAATTCAGTGATAGACTGCTGCTGGACCTGGAGGTTCTACTCCTCACCAATAATATAAAGGCACTAAGTGCAGAAGGAGAGCCCTGTGGGCAGACTTGACTGTGAGCCTGGAGAAGCCGCTATGTGCATCCCAACAGTTGCCAGAGATCCTTCTCCTCTTCCCCAGTTTGTGGAGGAAGAGGAAGGCTGGAGAAAGCTTGGCTAAAAAGCAAGGGCCAGGAAGGTTCAATCGCTAGCTCCTTTGGAGACCCTCTCTCCCAAAAAGTAAGCCACTGCCTGCCTGCGTTTACCATACAAGGGCCTGACTCCGAACTGAAAGTTTCCATGACATATTAGAAGAAGAAAAAAATGAGTTTCAGATCCCCAAAGCAGTTGTTTTCACAGGCGGCCGGCTGTCTTCTGAGAACCAATGTACAGGAACTGAAAAGGATGGATTCAAGGTAAGAAATGGAACACGGCTACGGCCGAAATGACAAGCTGTCCGACGGAATGCCCAAAAGGCGAGGCTTGGCCCTTGAAAAAAGAGACCAGCCGATCGTGCTAGGCTCAGGATAAAAACTCAGGATAAAAACTGGGGGGAAAAAACAAACGAAACAACCCTCCGATGACCTAAGGCAGCTTACAAAATTCATGGCGAGAAATCTTAATCTGATCTCTTGCCTTTCTGCCCAGGCAACCGAAGAAGCAAAGTGGCCAATAATATTTGAAGGACCACAAAACCACTGATAAATACAGCCCCCCCAAAAAACAGACGCTGCCCAGGCAGCCGCCAAAAGTGAGGGTGCTGAATGGGAACCACGGGCCCACCCCCGCCAAAGTACACTTACACACAGTGTGGCTTATGGGCACAGCGCGACTTCACCTCGATGGGAACCAGATGTCGGCCGGAAGAGTCCGTCCAGAAAGACACGCGCCGTCTCCACGCAGAGAAATTCCCGCGGAAAACGGTTTGCGGAAACTAGAGGGAGAACGGAGATCTGACGCGGGTTCCGGATGGGGCTTACTTACTGGCTTGTTGCTGAGCGACCGTCAGCTTTGGGACTTAGTTTGCATATTTAAATACTTAAGTATTTGACATATTCAATCAGCGGTGCTTCGGTGCACCTTCATAACCCCTTTCCCAAACCATGAGTTTCTCGCTCCCTCCTAAGGATTAAATGGCACATGAGCCAAAAGATGGGGCCTGGCCTGTGGGGGGGGGGGGGCTGTTTTCTCAAAAATGTAAAGGGACAGCAACCCCAAAGAAGAGGGAGAGTTCGGAGGGCTTCAAGGTTTTGTTTCCACTGCAGTGCTACCCTTTGACGCGGACCCCCTACATCCGTGGTTCCCAAACCTTTTAGCACCAGGACCCACTTTTGAGAATGACCAGCTGCCCGGAACCCACCGGAAGTGCCATAATCATGACGCCAGAGCCTGCTGCTTTCCTGAAAACGCAGCCATCAGTTGGGTGATTTCTCAGCCGTTTTCCAACAGCAAAGTGAATCGGAAAGAAATTCACAACCTTGACACATGCAAAACCACCACACAGCCCTCCCCGTTTCCAGCATCCCATCTTCCCATATTTTCAATATGGCTGCCCTAGGTGCTTCGTGACCCACCTGAAATTGGCACGTGACCCACTGGGGTCGATGGTCCTTAAGAGGACCAGATTCTGGACATTCGGGGCTTGGAATCCGCACCGTGAATTGGGCCTGGAAACGCCACAAGTGGGGCTGACAGAATGTCACTGAAACATATTCCCTGCCCTCCTTCCACATAATATTCAGCCGACCATCATTTTATTGAGAAATTGGGAAATGGAGGAGGTCCAACATTTGCCATTTCACAACAGCGGAAAATAGCAGTTGCACCATCATCCGAGTGAAAAGATCCCAATTCGGTCTGTGGTGGAAAAATAAATAAATAACAACACCCTTGTCTTGACTGAGTTCTAAAGGAATCGTATCCAATTTAATTCAGCATTTTCAGGCCGGAATCTCTAGTTGTGTCAGCGGAGAAGAGCGCAAGCGTTCAAGGCCCAGAGAAGCCACCCACTGCCCCGTTCCAACTTCCAAAACGCACCGCCTGTTTGGTCTCCTGGAAGGGATCTCTACTCGCCATCGGAGACTAGGCGAGTGGCGAACTCCAAGGCCGACTAGATGAGAGGAGGCACACCGTCCAGCACTGCGGGAAACAAACAGGATTGTGTAGCTAAAGAATTGTGTGTTCCCTGCTGTTTGCTCCCTGCTTGGTGCACCTAGTAAGATTTTTTTTTCCACATATCCTCACAACAACTCTGTGAGGTTGGCGAGGCTGAGAGAGAGCGACTGGCTCCAGGTCACCCAGGAAGCTGCATGGTTGAGCAGGGATCTGGACCTGGTTCTTCCAGGTCTAAGGGCCCGATCCGATCCAACTTTCCAGCACTGATGCAGCTGTCCCAACCCCCCTCCAACATAGGGGGGGGGGGTTGTTCCTTTCACCTTGGGGCTGCACTGCGACGGCATTCTTGCTGGGGAGATGGACAGGCCGGGGCCCCAAGTCCAACTCCCCAACCACTACACCACCCTGCCTCTCATATCCTTACATACTCTTACAGCACCAAGCAAACCCAGAGACGCCCCCCCCCCAAAACCTGCCTAGCAAATATTCAGAGCATGCAATATATACCGCTTCAAATCCAGACGCCAGGTTTATTCCATGAAGCACTCAAGACACCATATATGAAGTGTCCCAGCAGTTTACCATCCAAACATCAAGAACAAGAAAGGGGATGGGGGTGGAATCCGATACCCCACTTCTCCCCCCCAAGCCAATCTTGAACGTACAAATCAGATCACAACATCTTGGACATCAGGACACAGGCGTCTTGTGGTCTCGTGTGCTCCCTGAGGCATCTGGTGGGCCACTGTGAGATACAGGAGGCTGGACTAGATGGGCCCTTGGCCTGACCCAGCAAGGCTGTTTCTTACGTTCTTAACATATCAGGCCCCAATACAGTGCTCATTTTCCCTTCCTCTTTGGCCGAACCTGAAAGCCAAATCGAGATTCTAACTTGAATCGGGAATGGTGTTCCGAATGTGCGCACCAAAACGTCATTTCAACATCGCCAGCCCCACCACTGCGAGCTTACAACCCGACAAACTGCAATGCCAACAAGCTGTTCAAACCAGGGACCCTTGCTTTGCTTAACAAATTATTCCTCTGAAATAAACATGTAATGTTTGGAGGCGAGGGGGGCGGGGAGGATATACAAGGCTGAGCTGTCTTTTTCTTCTTCTTTTTTAACCACCAATGCTCTGGCTTTCAACAGTCACACCACACAGCAAATTCCTTGTCCCGCAACAAAAAAGGAGCTGGAGGCTGTTTGAAAGGGCTGGGAGTCCTCGCAGAACGAAATGAATGCTCGGAGGTAGGTGGGCAAAAGGGAGAAACATTTGCCGGGAATGCTGACCCACCAGAAAAAAGCAGACAAGAGTGTTTGTTCGGCTGAGAAATGAATAATTCAGCTGGATCGCAAACATCCATTAAATTACGCCGTTTCTTCTGCGGTGTGCAATCTCTCTTTCAGAGTGCAAGCCTAACCTGGAGTCAGGCCGGCACAGTCAGGCCAGCAAAGTTTGGCCGGCGTCAGGGCCACCGTCAAGCGCGTTTGGGCCACTCTCGGAGTCGGGGAGGGTGGCGCACGTCTGTGTGCCGGCCTCTCTGGCTCCGAGAGTGGTCCAAACCTACTTGACTGTGTCCCTTGTGCCGGCCAAACTTTGCTGGCCTAACTGTGGCTAGGACTGCCAGCCTAACTCCAGGTTAGGATTGCGCCCTCATGTGCACACTTAGGCATGCGTGCGCGGCTGCAGACAAAACGCTTTCCACCCAAAAAGGGGACACATTTGAAACATACGTGCTGTATCCACGGCTCCTGATGAGAGCGCTCTGGTCTCGTTTTCAACCTGCCGGTGGGTGGCACAACCTCACCGAGGGGGAGGGGCTACATGGGGCCTGGGCGGGTCATACGTGCAACGCAAGGGACCCAACTGATGCTGGAGAAACCCTGAGGAGCCAAGGCCCGTCTAGTCCAGCTTCCTGCCTCTCGCACTGGGCCACCAGATGCTTCAGGGGGCACCCAAGACCACAAGATCCCTGCGTCCTGTGGCCACTCCTGTGCGGCTAGGCAGCCGACTTTTAGAACCGGGGGCTGCATATACCCGTCATGGCTTGTACCATGGATGTTCCCTCCAAACACCTGCCCAATCCCCTTTTCAAGGCATCAAGGCCAGATGCCTACCACCACCTCCTGTGGCAAGGAGTTCCACAGATCAATTGCAAGCCGGGTAAAGAATTACACGTTGGGGAAACAATCCCCTGCTCCCCGTCATCCAAGGAGCATCATTCGATGATTGAGGGGAGGCCGAATGCAATCTGCCGCCCGCCCTGCCAATGTGCACGTCCGCACCCCACCGTGAGGGCCCAGGTCCACTAGAGGGCGCCCCTCGCCAGCCAGCGCTGGTGTCAGAAGTGGGATGCTGCACCTTCTCAGCAGGCGGGCAGGGAGTACCACGGCTTGGCCCAGTGGAAGCGATGGGCAAGCCACCATCAGGTGAGGGGACCAGCGTCAGATTTGGGGACAGCCCTGCGTGGGGGAGCGATTTGGGGCCGCAAAACTACCAGAAGGAAAACACGTACCCAATCCCCCCTTCCCAGCTGGTGCTCCTCTAAAGAGTCCGCCCTTTCCTGGCTGCTTCCCAAAAAGGAGTCGGCGGAGAGCTCCCCACCACTGTGTCGGATGAATGGAGCATAATGTATAATTTGGCCCTTGCTGGTGACTCCCGGCGGCAGCTCCCGAAAGGAACGACGCGGAGGGCGGGGGAGACCCCTCCACGGCAGCTCAGCTATGCAGCTGCTCTTTCCATGGGGTCACCCGTGGGAGGGAGCGCGGAGCAGCCCTGCGCCTCAATTACTGGAAACAACCAATTTGCCAGGACACACAAACACACTCTCGAGAACGCCTCGCACGTTCACCCGCTCCGAAGTGCTTGCAAATGACGGGGAAGCGCTCGAAAGGCTCCTGGTCTCGTTGTGGGGTGTTTGGCAGGGCTGGCTCCGGATTCCAGACGGACCCCCCCCCCATTCCTGGGAGGGCCCTGAGAGGAGCCTGAGAGGGGACTGGACAGATTTCTGGAGGAAAAGTCCACCCTGGGCTACAGGCCACGATGGGTTGGGCAACCTCCTTACGTTAATAGTGGCTACTTCAGAATGCCAGGTGCAAGGGAGTGGCCACAGGGTGCAGGCATCTTGCTGTCTGCTGAGCTCCCTGAGGCATCTGGTGGGCCACTGTGAGATACAGGAAGCTGGACTAGACGGGCCTTTGGCCTGATCCAGCAGGGCCCTTCTTACGTTCTTAACTTGCAATGACACCCCTCCCGGACACCGTCCCAATAAGATTACAACACGCCAACAAACCCAGTTTAAGAACAAACTCCTAACCTGGAGTGAGGCCGGCACAGATAGGCCAGCAAAGTTTTGCCAGCACAAGGGACACTGTAAAGCGCATTTGGACCACTCTCGAAATCAGGGAGGTATCGCACGTCTGTGTGCTGGTCTCTCTGACTCCGAGACTGGTCCTAACATATTTGACGGCGCTCCTCGTGCCAGCCAAACTTCAGGTTAGGATTACGCCTTAAATATCTTGCTTGGAGTATTTTCTTCCCTTTCCACTTATTTCTGTTTTAAAACGGATTATACATCGCTTAAAGATTTATTCAAGCTCAGGTCGTACCAAACTCAAATAGTACAGGTTCTAATAGTTTTAAAATGGGAAAAAATGCACTTTCAAATAAGTAGACAGGCATATTAAGGTACAATTCTAGGCACGCCTGCAACAAGCCACCTGATTGTGTGTAAAAGGACTTACTCCCAGGGAAATTTGCATAGGACGTGTTGCAAGATGAGTGACATACTAGTGGCCCGTGGGAAGACAACAGCCTAACCATTAGTGTATGCCCTTAGGCACATTTCTCAGTTGGCCTCCTGCTATGCCTGATGTTTCTCCTTGGCTTGCTATAAAAATTTCAAACCACTACACCAAACTGACTCTCATTCATCCTCTTAGGTGACTTATTCCAAAATAGGGAAAGATCCAGCCCAGATTAATTCCTCGGTTGCGGGGTTAAACCTGTGCTTCTAACTCTGCCGCCGATATCGGCGGGACGTGAAGCGGGACGATATCGGCGGGCAGACTGGCCGCAGACAGGCGCCACAGGTCCACATGCTACTTGGAAGTAGTTCGGAAAAGTCCCAAGCTACCCTCAAGGTCTACGGCCGACGCCATTAAATATTGAAAATGCCCAATCCGTGTGGCGTTGCCATTTCGTTGAGGAAGAATTAATTTCCATCAAAGGAGACGTCACTCTCGTTCAAGGCGGGTTGCCGAGAATATGGATTTCCTCGTTAAGCAAAGGAGAGCTTAGAGCTCCCGAACCACCATTCAGCAAGGCCAAGTGAGCTGCCTGGCCATTCTATCTCTGCCTCGCGTATGATTTGTCAAGTATCTGCGCGGCAGAGCGCCATATGGCCGTCGCGGCTCAGCCATCAAGGTTTGGCCTTAATCTGCGGGGAATATTTGTGCTCTGACAGATTTCAGGCAGTTCTGATTTCGACCCGACGCATACAATAGGGCTTCCGTTAGCTGCGCTGGAAGGGCAATGCGGGGATTAGCACACATTCCTTGGTCTTCTTTCCACCGAGAGCAGAAAACTCAACTGTTGCATACTACCGGATGTTGGATGGACTTGTGCTCCTGATACGCTCTCCAGGGATTCCCCAGTGAGGATGTTCATTCCCTCTTTGTTCAGTCTGTGGGCCACTTTTCTGAGAGATCCGACTGGTCCAACAAATTAAGACGACAATCAAGCAGATAACCGTGGCCCCAACCGCTGCGGAGTCTAACAGGGTGCTGCTACCACGGAGAAGGCACCGCTATCCGGACCTCAGAAGGAGGAGGAACAGACTGTCTATTCCAGAGACGGCGAACCTATGACACGAACGTCATGGGGGACGTGGCACAGCGTTTGGGTTGACACACCAGCGCTCACCAACACCTGTCAAAAACCGCATTTGTTTTCCTCATTTTTGTAATTATTTGATGTTTCTCGATATGACACATAGCACCACGCATGACTGGACTGTGGGTGTGTAAATAAGTGCATATAAAGAATTGTTTCTCTTTTGTTTGGGAAGGGGGGGGGTGACACGCCGACAGAGTCGAGTCAAGCATTTTCCACCGTTTTGACACGGTGAGCCTGAAAGGTTCGCCATCACTGGTCCACTCCTATGGAGGAAAGCCGGTCTTTGGCTTCTCCCTCCCCCTCAAGCCATGCTGGGCTTCAAATTCCATTTCATACTCGTTTTTCCTTAAAGACTAACTAATGCGTGGGCCTGGATTCAAAATGCACTGATCGTACGAGCTCCTGACCTGCACATGCATTAGGCTCATGACTCGATTCCAATTCTTCACCGTGCATGAATCAAGTTCCTCTTTTTATGTACCAACTGCGATTTTATTTATGGGGTGATATCGTGCACCCTCTTCCAATCTCCCGATTCTCTCTGGCATCTGGCTTTCAAAGCGCTGGGGGGGGGGGAGGCTGAACCCCTGGTTTGCCTTGTTAACATAGCCAGTAGCTGCATTCTTGAAAAGGCAGAAATACCATAGAAAAAGGCTGGTGGGTGGAGATCAGAAACACACACCTGAATTGATATTGTAAACAGCATTTAGTGCAAGGAAAAAAACAACCCACAGTCTTCTTTTCATAGGAAGTAAGGAAGCACTGATTAATCAACGCCATAACTAGCAATTTAAAAGGGAATACTCTGAACCTTGGCGAGCGTGTAGAATTCATCCAGATTTTTCCCGCAACCGTTTTGCTTCCCGTCCCTTTGGAAGTTCAGCCAAGGAACACTCTGGAGTAAATCGCTGGGAAGCTGGACCAGAAACGCTTGCAAATCACAAGGATTCGATTTAAGCAGCGCTGCACACCCCATTCACAGACCCATCCGGCTGGACGAAAACTGAAAAAAAAAAAAAAAACACCCAACAAACCCACCCACCCCCCGCTTTGAGTTTGCATTTTCACAAACCCTCTAGCTTTCCTTCCAAAAGAGGATTTAGCATGAAGAACATTCTTTGTGAGCTTGCACTTTGAAGCGTAAATCCTTAAATGACAGGGCAAACCAACCTGAACTTGTCTGCAACACCAGGCGAAGAGAACATAACTTCTTGATACAGTCAGTCCTTGTTATCCGCTAGGGTTTGGTTCCCGGAAATCCTCACGGATAACGAATTTGCAGATAATGAATCATTGATCCGATGGGACCAATGGGGTTCGGTGCAAGGGGGGGGGGTCTCTTATCTGCCATCAAAAGAACCCAGCAGAGACCCTCAGGAAGCCAGCAGAGTGCAGCAGGAAGTGCCCAGAGATCTCTGGATGCTGCTGTGAGTTTGCATATAAAAGAGGATGGACTGTATTTGTCCGAACTAGCCTTTTCATGAGGCAAAGTGAGATGGTTGCCTCAGGAGGCAGATTATCCAGACAGAGCAACTGTCACCACCTCAGCTGCCACCGCTGTCCAATTTGGTGGCATGGCTTGAGCACACACACCTTTTTGAGGTACCCAGCCAGGTGCCAAGAACTCTCTTTGACCTCCTGCGCTGAATCAGAGAAACAGGAAGAGGAGGCAGCAAAAGAGGAAGTGGAGGAGAACAGGGGAGACACTCTAGCCTGTATCTCTACTATGCAGGGCCATCAATGCAATTGAACAGCTCTCTTGTTGTTGTTGTTTTCCGTTTTTTTCTTTTGCCCTTCCGTTCCTAGCAACTCTAGAGAAGACAGAACATGTAGCAGCCCATGATAAAAGGAGATGGTTGGGGGGGGGAAACAAATAGGAGCCAAAAGCCTTCTCTGAACTGTTCCATTGCAGTTTGGGGGAATCCAAAGTCTGACTGTTCCTTCCGGTGCAAAGAGAAATTATCCTTGCCTGTAGAAAAACAGCCCTTCAGGAAGAAATGCTCTAAGCCTATTGTCACACTCTCCTTGACGTGCTTATTTTCTACCTGCAGGGAGCAACACAAGATTACTATCTAAAGGGATTCAGGATCTGATTACTATCTGTGCCATTTGCCTGACTGTGAATAAGCCTGCTCTAGCACGCTTCCAAACCAAACCGCAAGCCATCTCGCACTCAGGAGAGAACTGTAATTTAAGGACAGAAGGACTAATCCACGGGGAATTTCCTCGGGATTAGCAGCTGGCTGGAGAAGCTGGCGGCCCAAGGCTCAGCCAAGGCTATTAATTTAAGACGGTTATCCAACCCAGAGGCGAGACGTCTTGTGCTGCGATTGCAGTCCGTCGGCGCCCCCCGGATCTCTCCTTTGATACTCTGGAGCTGTCAGTCATGCACAAGAGGGGCTCCAGAGGAGGAGCCCTGTGGGTCACATGACAGGAGACCACAAATCCACGTCTTGCCAGCCCAGGTTTGGTAAGCCAGAGCCCATGGGGAGGCCACTGTAACTGGGAGCCACCGTAAACTGGCTTCCTCATCCCAACGATTTCATTTCACCATTCCTGGGAGTCCAGTCCACTTCTGTGGGGGTGGGGGAAAGGAAGATCTGATTGCGCCTCCTGCTCCGTTCCTGGGCACCACGGGGAGGCAACTAGCATGTGAATGCATCTTCCAGAGTATGGAATGCCCCAGGACACCCCAAAAAAGCTGGAGGCCCAGCCACTCTCGCATCACGTTAACAAGAAGAAAATGGATCCATTTCACAAAAATAACACCACTTGTGCTTACTTTTGGCGCGGTTTTGTGGAGGCCACCAATAGTTTTCAGGAAGGGATCAGGAGGAGGAGTGGCAGAAACAGGAGGAAGCTGGCTTAAACGTGCACGAACACACATGTTCCTAGTTCACAGTGCACGCCGGGGCGACTTCAATGGAACGCGGAAGCAGTACTTGGCAGTTTCTCGATGCTCCAAGCAGCAACCGGGCTGCAGCTTGGGAATTTTTGAGCAGTTTATTTCGGGATGGGGTGTGCGAGCCAGTGAATGCTTGCCTTTGTGGGGCCGTTTGCCCTTATTTATTGTGTTGTTTGCACCGTTTGCAAGAAAAATTTGGATTAAAACACAGAAAGCCGCAATTTGCTATTTTCATTGAGAAATTTTGGGGAAAAAATGCGGCCCCAAAAAACCACCTCTACCCATTCCCCCTGAGCTACACATCTGTTTACTACCGAGGGTCCTTTCTTGATGCACATCGAGGCTAAAAAAAAGAAAGAAAATTCACATTTCTCGCTCATCCGGGTGCACGTCTTGGTCCTGCTACAAGCGATGTTTTGCAGGGTGTGTAGCTATGTAGAATTCAAATATTGCCATTTCAACTGTTCGTTGTACTGTGTTTTATTACTGCAGTGTTCATATTTCTGTGCAAATGTGGTTGTACGGCTTGATCTTCCCGTTTGCTTTTCCCCCTTTGTTTACCTCTGCTTCTCTCTCTCTCTCTCTCCGTTCCTTCTTGTCTTGTAGCTCCAAAAAGAATCTGAAGCAGCAGTCTTTCTGCTTCCTGTTAAAAGAAGGAGCCACAGCCTAGTATCTTGTCTTCCACCTGCAAAAACCACAACCTCTTGCAAGAAGATTCCAGACAGCGTCGCTTTCCATTTTACCTGCCCTAGTTCAATCAGGAGAACCGCCACCGAGGAGATCAATTAATGCAACTTTTTTCCTGCTTCTTTTTCAGGATGGCACCCTAAGGCCCAGGCAGGCTGCATGATTGGCCTGTGGGATTCCTTGGGCTTTGCTCCCTGGAACTGGGAAAAGGAGAGATTTGCACCGGCAGTCAGACACACCCCTCCGCTACAGAATGCAAACTGGATTTGCTGGCATTTAACCAGGAATCAACCGTACCGAAGGAAGAGAAACAAGAGGCAGCTACACTTCCTTTTCCAAAAGCACCCATGCATAGAAAACCTGAACACACACACAAAAATGCAACAGTACTCCTAATCGCCACTTCCTTCTTGCTCACATTTCCTTTCGGCGAGCAAAGGGGTGGGGGAGATCTCCGAGCGCCAACCAATGGAGAGGCGACTCGACAGCAGGGGGACGTTTTCTGACTCACTCTTGACCGAGTCATAATATTCCCCCGAGAAGGACCACACATTAAGAAAGAGACCGGACTGCGGCTTAATTCGGTTAGTGCCGAAGTCGTTCTTCCCCTTAGATGCAAGAAATGGAAACAGGAGATTTCCCAGAAGCAGGCTTGGCCTGACCGTGGGGCCCACTGGGAAGGATGCCTCAGGTCACAGACTGGTTGTGGGGAGGGCATCCCGCCTCTATCTGCCCACTTCCTCTCCTCCCAGGATCAGAAGACAGGAAGTGTGGAGGAGCTGGAGTTCCGAGTTCTCACAACAGGTTGTGAAAGGTTCTCACAACCTTTCAAGGCCTCTGCGGTCCAGAAGCGATGCTGCCTTACCAAGATCTTGATACAATCCTGAGGCTCTCTTGCGCTATAGCTCCTATGGCTGGTACTGCTCAGGCTGGTGCCTTACAGGGTTATTGTGAAGGCAGAGGTGGGGGGGAGTTTTCAGAAAGGGATCAGGAGGAGGAGTGGCAGAAACAGGAGGAAGCTGGCTTAAACGTGCACGAACACACATGTTCCTAGTGTGCCTTTACATTTTGGGGTTGTGGCAGGAAAAGGGAAGACTACTGGGTTAGAGCATAAGTGGCTCGATGTGGCACACGGAAGCTCTTTATCCGGCCCTGGGGCTCCAGCATCGGCTGCTGAGCTGTGCTGAGGTGCCTCTGCTGAAAGGGCGGCCCGCACCATCACTGGGGTCTTCCACATCTTGAAAATAAGATCAGGATCCTCATATTTCCTCTTCTGACATTTGCAGCTAATGAGCTCCCAAGTGAGGGCACAAAAAGGACCGATTGCTGGTCCCTTCCTGCCTCGTGACATCACTTCCTGCCTCGTGACATCACTTCCTGCCCTCAAGCTGGCATCGAGAATGCTATGCGGCCCGCTGCCTGCTCTAGCCTCACCACTCTCATTCCCTCCTGGGTTGCAGAGACACTCTAGCCCACTCCTCACTCTCCTCTGCACTTCCGGTTTGGCTCCTTCTTCCAACCCTGGAAGCAGAAGGAGCAGGAACAGCTCATCACCGTAGGACCAGGAGGACGTGGCCGAGGGCATCAGGAACCCAAGACGCTATCGTGCCAGAACCTGAGCAACACACCGAGCCCCTGCTTGGCTTCGGTAAGTGAAAACGTCACCACCAACCGCCTGTTTGCCATCAGAGAGGAAATGGCAGCAAGCGAGACGTGGGACGGAAACCCCCCCCGACTGACACTGCGCACTTGTCAGCACTGATTCAAAGCGGGAACCCGCCAGGCACTTGATGGGGAGCACCAATGCGCTGCCAGAGGGCTGCTCGCTTGCAGAGATGGAGGCCAGAAGACTGCTGCGACTGCCAGAGCATCACTCGGCAGCAGAGGCTGCCCGCTGCACCTCTGCATGACTCACTCCTCTGGCTTGGTCTCCTTCCAATCAGCCTCCATCGAGGGGGAGCAGCCCTGACATGCCTGTGCATCGAATC
The DNA here is from genome assembly GCA_029204185.1 of Lerista edwardsae. Classification (NCBI taxonomy): domain Eukaryota; kingdom Metazoa; phylum Chordata; class Lepidosauria; order Squamata; family Scincidae; genus Lerista; species Lerista edwardsae. The sequence goes on from JAJKFI010037528.1 coordinate 20,029, forward strand.
ACTGGTGAGCTCCCGGCACAGAGAAGCAACGGAACCCTCAGAAGAGGCTGCCTGTTGCATCCCACCGCGAGTCACCGTTCTGGGCACGCATCCTTCTGGGCACGGCTGTGTGCCACCCCAAGCCCTACCCCCGTTAAAGGGTACATGTAGCTGACCAGGCGTCTTCCCCCACCCTGGGCTAGGCACTCTTGCTTCCAGCAGGCACTCTGACAACAGCGCATCCGAGCGCATCCCCCAACGGTGCATCCCCCCCAGCGGGGAGAAACCTGGCTGGAGCTCAAAGCAGATCCAGGGCCTTGGAGAGACGACCATCTGAAAGCCGTTTTTGCAGGTCTGCGCAAGCCGGTGTTGGCTCAGCTCTCCGCTTCTGTTTGCGACACATCGACAAGCGTGTGTCACAGTCCCGCCCGCGCCCTGCGCTAAGTCTCTCCACACACACACAGACACACACACAGACACAATCTGGCACGCTTGCCAGGGGAATGCAGATGAGCCGCAGGACTGCAAGGCGGCAGCGCTCGCCCGGGCACGAGACAAGACGGGCAGAGGCTCCCCAGGCAAGTGGCAGGGCCGGCCCTGGCAGAGAACGGCCACAAGCTGAAAAATCCACCGGAGCCAGCTGGTGTCGGTCGTTCAGGTGTGGCCACACGGCACTCTTAAATGCAGACTGAAAGGGGAAAATCAACCACCTCTCTCTCTCTCTCTCTCTCTCTCTCTCTCTCTCTCTCTCTCTCTC
>JAJKFI010037535.1:0-14802 GCA_029204185.1 Lerista edwardsae
TCTTTCTTTCTTTCTTTCTTTCTTTCTTTCTTTCTTTCTTTCTTTCTGGATTTAGCCATCTGTCTTCTGCTGGCTGATAAGAGGCTTCCCTGCTCCCACCAGAGACGCAGCTGACTTCGGCACACTCCTCCTCCCACGAGGCAGCTGGAACTCAGCTTTTAATCAGCCGCAGTTTGCAAGGTCTGCCACTCACAGAGACTTCTGGTAGTCTCGAGCTCACGACCTTCTGATCTTCAGCTGTTATCTTTGGGCAAACGGAGGCATTAACCCTCTCGGCTAAATCTTCTGCCATACAAAGAGTTATTGAATTCTAAAGGCGAACTACATACTAAGGCTGAATTAGAGAAAAAAAGACATAAATCTTAATTGGTGGTCTGAAATGCAGATATGATTGAGGATCAGAGAAGATATTAAAGTAAGTTTTTATCAGGAAGAGACAGAGTTTGACAAATTATTTTTAGAAGATAAAGAACAATACATAAAGAGGATGTATTGTTTCTGCTGAACATCAAGATGAAGGATGCAACAGTGAAGGAGTCCATGGCACAATGGGCTAAAAACTTCGGACATATCGTGATGTTAGAAGAATGGGAGAAAATCTGGAAGACAAATATTAAAATGACCAAAGCAGCATCTTTTAAAGAAAATATTTATAGATGGCATCTGTCACCAGAGAGATTAGCTAAAATGTACCAGGGGATATCAAATAAATGCTGGAAGTGTAAAAATAACGAAGGGACATATCATATGGTGGACATGTGAAAGAGCAAAAAAAAATTGGATGTTAATTCATGTAATGTTACAGGAAATGTTAAACCTGAATTGTTCCTCCTAAATATGGTGTCAACAATACAAGAACAAGATAGAAAATATTTACTAATACATGGAAATACTGCTGCAAGGTTGGTATATGCACAGATGTGGAAAAATGAAAATAGCCCTAACTTAGAAAGGGTGATAGAGAAAATTTATGAGGTTGTTGAAATGGATACTTTGTCAGAAAGAATGAAAGATGGAAATTTACAGAAAATTAAAATGCACTGGGAACGTTTTTATAGATGGGTAGAAACGCTGTGTGGAAAGTAGAAGAATTATAGAGAATATAGAAAAAGAAGGAATTTAAAAGGTTAATTTTATATGCTTACTAAGAGATATAATTGTTAATAAAGATCTGTTAAACGAAGACTGAACAGTTAGAAGATAGATTGTGGTGGGAAATTGTATATGGGATGATCAGAATCTATAAGTGATGTTATAATTTGGAAACTCCAAATTGGAAACTCCATTGCCACTGACAAGCCTGAGCAAAGAACACTCCTTAGATCCAGTCCTCAAAAGGCTGAAGCCTTTTATATGAGGCTTACTCAACCACTACCCTGGCCTTCTGAGACTAAGGTTAGAGAATGAGGAAAATGGTGGATGGCAGACTATCTGGTATTGGTGAGCTGCTATGAACCACTGCAACTGTGCCCAAACTTTGGTAAGTCTGAGGCTTAATTGGTAACAGATCATGTTTCCAATGGGGAGAGTTTGTTTCCAACCCATTCTCTCATAGTCCTGAATTATGGTGCCATTACTAGACAAATATATATTACTCCAAGATCTTTGTGTAAGTCTTAATTGGATTTTTCCCCCTGCCTCCCAGAGTATTAGAGAGTTTTAAAACATAAACTATAAAAGTTAGACAGAAAACGTTTTTACCATGAGACTGAACAGCGCGATGAGGAAATACATCCATTGGTTTTCTAGACATGTCTGCATTTAAAAGCATAACGCGACTCATAAGTTCATTGATCTGTGTGTTTACAAGAAAAATATTGAAAGATATTTAAAACATTGGGATGCCAAGAATTGAGGCTGTGCTGAAGCTCTCCAAACATTAATGTGGGACATGATCCAACCATAATAATATCTAAAACTACAATTATTTATTATATTTATTTATTAATTATGGTATTTATATACTACTTTTTTCATAGGCTTCAGGTCAGTGGTTCTCAAATATTTTAGCCTTCTGCTAAATATCTTCTGCTAAGCAGAGAGCCTTCTGCTTTCTTAATTATGCAGCAGTAAGTTGGGTTATTTCTCACCCATTTTCCAATAGAAAAGCGAATCAGAAAGAAAGAAAAAAGCATATTTATAACCTTGACACAAACAAAAAAAAAACCGCACAGCCCTCCCATCTTTCCAGCATCCTATCTTCCCATATTTTCAAAATGGCTGCTCTAGGTGCTTTGCAACCCATCTGAAATTGGCTCATGACCAGCATCGTCATCCGCAAATGAACTCCTGGAACACTGGGAGGGACTTATGCGGGGCTTCGCTGTGATTGGCTGCCCGCCCATTTTGTTCCGCGGCTGCCCTGGCCTCGAGGGGTGCCTACTTGCCGGGAGAGACAGGTGGGGGGCGCGCCAGGTGCCTGGGCAAGCAGCGGGGGACCGCACCAACCGGGGGCAGCCCCCCCCTTGAGGCCAGGGCAGCCGCGGAACGAAATGGGCGGGCTGCCAATCACGCGAAAGTCCCGCCCACGTCCCTCCCAGCGTTCCGGGAGTTCATTTGCAGATGACGACGCTGCTCGTGACCCACTAGTGGCTCCTGACCCACAGTTTGGGAACCGCTGTATTATGGCATTTATATACTTCTGTTGCATAAGTTTTAGGTGGTTCACATAGATAGATTAAACATAAAACCCATTTATTATTCCATGAGAAAATCTCATAGAACTTCTATTTCTCCAGATGTTTCCCCTCACAGTACAGTTGTCATCCTGACTGTTGACCCATGTGCTTCAAGCTTGCAGCAGCTGCACAACGCTTCAGACCAGTTTCTCAAAAGGAGGGACTTCCTGCTAAGTCCCTTTCTAATGCTAAGTTTTCCTCAAGAAGCTTTTATGGCAGGAGCCGGCATGACGTCATTTTCTTGAAGCCACCTCGGGTCAACAAATATGGCTGACTCAGATCATTGCCGCGAAGGAGGAGTCCCGCAAATTCACGAATAAAAATCTCCCTGCACGCATGTAAAAGTTAATTTCAACCTCTTTAAGCATGCCTGCGTGTTCTGCATACGGGTGTGCGAATCGCTGAACGAAAAATGGGATTTAATTTCCACGGAAAGATTCATGTATTCACATTACATCGGTTCAATAAAACTACTGTTAACCGAAACAGTGAGTGCTTTATTTTTGAAGCTGTGTAATTTCTTGTTGTTCCTAGCAGTCTTATTCACCATTTTCTGACACCCACTGTTGATGGTCTAGAACAGGGGTCAGGGAACTTTTTTACCTTTTACCCCAAAATATATTTAGATATGCCGACATTACCCCCTTGACATGACCCCCCCCCCGCCAGAACAAAAGAAAAAAATTACTTATTGGAACCCATTGCTTTTTATTTGATTAATTAATGAGCTTAATTAATGCTATGTAAATATGAAGTTGTAAAGAGTTTGGGTGCACCTGTAGACCTTGAGATAATAGAATTCAACCCTTCTGGGTTACAACTAGTTTACCTTTTTGACAACAGGTTTAGGTGCTTAGACTTAAGATTTCTCTCTATAATGAATTCAGATTGGGGCTGGCTGGCTGGCTGGCTGGCTGGCTCTCTCTCTCTCACTCACTCACTCACTCACACATAGAGGCCAGCAACAGCAGTTCTGATTGTTTTTGTTTTCTGCTGTTCGCCTTGCCTCGTTGCCTCCTGCCTCTCTTTGTGTCCCTGACTCCCTGCACAGGCACCCCAGCCCTCCCCCCGCTCGCTTGCCCGCCTGCCCCACTCCTTGGGTCAGCAAGACAAGGCAAACCCAGGGAGAGCCCTAGCTGCTCACAAGCAAAGAGGCACGTCCACAGAAGTCCTCTCAACACACACACACACACACACACACACACACACACACACACACACACACGTGCGCCAGCCAGGAGCGGGTCTGCGCCAGCCTTGCTGCCCGGAATAGGCTTGGCCTCGCCGGCTCCCCCATCACCCGGCACCGCCGCAGTTGCAGCCACGGCCACCATTTTCTCTGCTGTTCTTCCTTCTCCCTCTACCAGCAGCGGGATCGATAACCACGGCCTTCTTCGTCGTCTGGGAAAGGAGGGGAACGCTGCCTATTGGGGCCAAGTACCTTGCCGCTTCTAATCTCCTATTGGAAGCAAGGGAAATCCATCAAGCATGAGAGGAGCTTCCCATTGGTCAGAAGAGAGAACATTGGTCATGAAGGAAGGATGAGGGAAAGGGGGCGGGGCATATTCCTATCTGTCCATTACCCCCAGGAATTTCATTTTTACCCCATTTGGGGTAATTTACCCCTGTTCCCTGACCACTGGTCTAGAAGGTAAGAAAAAAAATATTTCCCCCCTCCTTTTTTCCCCCTTCCCGTTTACACTTTTTTTCCCACCTGCCATTTTCTACTGTAATATTCTCGAAATTGTGAACATTAACAGAATTTGTTTTTTCGGGGGGTGAGTGTAGAAGTTTTCAAAAATACTCTTAGTAGTCTAGAAGTAAAAAAGAATTCCTCTCATATTGACAACTACTTGTGTCATGAAGAGATTTTAATGTAATTTTCCTACTGTAATACTTACTAAATTCTGAACATTAACAGACATTTTTTTAATGGGGCATGACCGTTTTATTTTTGCTTGTGTAGATTTTAAAAAATAAGTCTGTCAAAACAGTGCAATCCGAGTTTAAATAGCAAGTAGCATTTCGTCTGGTATGTTCAGTAATATAATTATGCGGAATTTAACCTTGTAATTGCATATTAAATCATAATATGGTTACCAATAATGTTTCTACACAATCACATGTTTCTATTTTCGTAAGTTTTTATTTTTATTCAGTCCTAAACAGTACGAGCAAAGCAATCTGAAATGCTTGGGATGAGGAATATTTTGAGTCACCCAACATGGCTGCTAAGCCTGCCCCCTAGCTTCACTTAGCTCCTATTAATTCTACAGGCATGCCGACTCCTGTGATAAAAGCTCCTTGGTTTTCCTGCACCTGGAAGACCAGAGGTGGCAAAATGGCCACCACTGTATCCTGTAGGTGCAGGGAAGCTGCTGGAGGTCTCCTCAGGGGAAAGGGACAATCATCCCCTTACCCCGAGTTAAACCCAACCCTCCGCAATGAGGTTTCTTGAGTCTGCACCCACCTAAATCATGAGTACACTCAAGAAGCCCCATGTCAGGTTTCTGAGCCTGACATGGGAATAGAATCCAGGAGGCCCACCATTTCCGCACTTCCCCCCCCCCATCCAGGAATGCCTCCCCACTGCCCACCCGCCACCCTTAGGTGACTCTATGGGCTGATGATTGAGCTGCTGGTACTGCCTGAAGCTAAGCAGGAAAAGCTGGGGTTTGCTTTTGGATGGGAGATGCCAGGCTGTGACAAGCTGCAGTACCTGTGATGGCAGAACGGGGTCACTGTGGAGCTGATTAGCTCACCACAAGTGAGAGTTGCGGTGGAGTGTGTGAGGAAGAGGCCAGCCGGCAAAGAAGGGAATATGACCTTGAGGCCCTGTCCAGGCTTGGACTGGCGATTGCCTGCTGAGGCTTGATGGCAGGCAGCCAAAGGAGAGAACCACACTGTGAAGGCAACATCTGGGCCTGAGGATTTGCGGATCACAAGAATACTGTAGATCTGTAAAAACCCCATTGAAAAAAAATGATGGTTTAGACTAGCCTGCTCACGTAAGCCGCCTTGGGCATTTGCTTCAGCATGGGAAAGGCAGGGTATAAATTCTTCAAATAAAATAAATAATAAATAAATAAAACTGCTTAACTTTAGCTGGACTGTGCTCAGTTTACAGGTAATTTTTTTTAAGAATATAGCTTTAAAATCTTCACCTGGTCATTGTCAAACTGATTTATCTGATAAATGCTATTCTGGACTGGGAACCAACTATTGCACAAGAAACCACGAGACACGAATCTGGAATTTCACTGACATTAATTGCTTCCTCATGTCTATTAACCATAGTACTTTTTGAACACTATGTGAAGAGGAAGAGTCATTTGCTTTCCACCACAGTACCAAACAACTAAGCACAAGTTCCTGAAGAATTGCAGTACAGATTGTTAAAGTATTCACGTTTGTAAACTACACTGAGATTCATTTGTCTGAAGATTAATCAGCAAGACTAGTCCTGTAGAATAAAATGCAGTCTGCCAGTCAGAAGAAGTACCTGATTAGAGAGATAATCCAGAGAAGACTGGTGATCGTCCATCATATTCCTTATCATTTTCCTGGTACTTCTTGTATATTCTACTAGAGCACTTTGCAAATTCCCTTTAAATAAACATAGCATCATTTCTTTTTAAAGATACTAAAATGACACAATGAAACCTAACAAAATTTCTACAAGAAGATGCAATTGCTGAGTATCTGTTTATGTGGCTACAGACTTTTAAATGTGACAGAAACAATGTGAGGTGAACCCATAGCAAAGAAGTACCCACCAGCAAAAAAGTATCGTTGGCCAGTTCTACACATGCACAAAGGGCCTAGGTATTAAAGCCAGAAGGATAAATCCTTTGACTCAGGGCGCAATCCTAACCAACTTTCCAGCACTGACATAGCTGCGCCAATGGGACATGTTCTGCATTCTAGTCACAGAGGTCTCCTCAAAATAAGGGAATGCTTGTTCCCTTACCTTGGAGCTGCACTGCTCTTACGCTGGTGCTGGAAACTTGGAAACTCCAATCCTAGTTTGGAGTTAGGCCGGCACAGTTAGGTTTGGCTGGCACAAGAGACACCATAAAGTATGTTTGGACCACTCTTGGAGTCAGAGCAGCCAACACACAGACGTGCGCTATCCTCCCTGATTCCGAGAGTGATCCAAACACACTTTACAGTGGCCCTTGTTCCAGCCAAACTTTGCTGGCCTAACTGTGCCTGCCTAACTCCAGGTTAGGATTGTGCCCTAAAAAATGGGGGCTGAATGACCTCTTTTGAAATTATTGCTACAGTTATTACAAAATATTAAAATGCAACCGCAACAAATGCTTTTAAAATGCACTGTTTCCCTCCCAAAAAATAAAATCAGAAATGGTCCTTTAAACAATGAATTCACCCACCGACCCCCCCCCCCCACACACACACATACATATTGACAGAAATGGTGCCCTGGGGTAAACAAATCCCACATTAGCTCTTTAGATATGAAACTCAAGTGACCCTGATTTGCTCTCCCAGTCCTATGGGAGCTGCATATCCATTACTGGTTCTCATATGGATGAGAAAATGTGGAAATTATGCAGCTCTAGTTCTAGGGGCAAGTTCCACAAAATCAAACCAACCCCCCACACTCAAATGGTTAGGCCAATTAAACATTTTCCCACCCATGTGGGAGTTTCTCATGTATAAGTGGTTCCAAAGCAATTAGGAGAATATCTAAAGGTAAGTGAGAAAGTAGTCTACAGTCCTTCCCTGTCTAGGGTGTGGGAAGCATAGACACACTATACTATACTTAAGAGCTGGTATAGTAGTCAGTAGCCTAGCTACAGGGGGCAGCATGGTACATAGTGCAGACACCGCAATGCGCCATGTAAGTGGCCCCTCCCACTTGCTGTCATAGCCATCCTGGGCAGCGACAGCCATACTCAGGAGACTCCAGGGAGCACTTGCATGTTGCCATCATTGCCCAGAATGGTTCTGACAGTAAGTGGGAGGAGCCAGTTACATGGTGCATTGCAGCGCCTCTAGTATATACTGTGCCACCCCTGTAGCTATGCTGATAGTAGTGAATAAGCATGATGCAATGAGCCCCACAATCCCCAGTTCAAATTAACCTCAGCAACTAGCTCAGCTCACTAGGTGGCTATACAGAAGCTACTCTTTTCTCAGGGCACAATCCTATGTAGCACTGGACTGGCGAGGCCGACGGGTCAGTGCCATATCCAGCGCTGCTTAGGAGAGGCTGGAGCCTCCCCACGGCAAGGGAGCATGCAAGGGAGCAACCTCCCCTATGTGCTCCTCGGATCTGCACCTGCTAAATAGCAGGCGCAGATCAGAGAAGACCACATGGCCTGAATCGAGGCCACATGGCCTGCCAAGCGGGCTTAGGATACGACCTTATGGCTGCCTTCCAAGCCCGCCCTTGTCCTGCCCACAACCTCCCTCCCCCCCAACAATCCCTGTCCCAGAGCGGGGCAGAGTCTCCCTCGCGCCGACCAGCTTCGGCGCAAGGGAGGCTCCCCATTGGCGATTTCAAGCTGACGCTACTGGTAGCATTGGCTTGAGAGCTTTAGCGCCGATGCAGGGGTTTCACTCGGTGCCCCCGCGTCGGCACTAATGACGTAATGATCGTTGCATCAACGCTATGTACAGCGCAGCCTTGCACTGCCCATCTCAACTTCCCCATCTGCAATTGGGTATTTGTAGAACTGACCTCTCTCAAATTAGCATTGAAGAATGGACTTATCTTAAATTGTGGCTTTGGGAATTATGGAGGGAATATACATGGCGCTCTGTTATGATCATTTTGCAAATATTCTTAAGGGATGTTTCACATGTTCACATACACTAGTGGATTATTCTTATGTGAACTGTCTCCAGAGAAAATATTGAGCCTGAGTACAAACTGGATCATAGGAAAGTTATATCTGTAAGAATTAATCCATGATGGCTGATTAACACTGCTTGATATTCCACCAGCAATTGACAAAAATGCATACGTGAAATGACCCTAAATTTGTAAAATACAGGCATGCCCCGGTATCTGCTGGGTTTTGTTCCAGACCCCACTGTGGATACCTGAAACCATGATACTGGGGATGACTTTTTAAAGATAGGGGAACATCAGCGGTTTTGCTGCAACAAGGTAAAAAAAGAGGTTTGCTTAATGTTCCCCTATCTTTTTAACAGGCATCCCAGTATCCATGGTATCCATGGATAACTGAAACCGTGGCTACCAAATCAGTGGATACTGGGCATGCCTGTACAAATACTGATGGCAAAATAGGAATATGTGATCTATTGCATAGGTTGGCTTTGCAATATAAATGGCAGGGCAGTGCTATTAAAGTGAAATGTACATACTACACATGTGATGTTTTTCTTCCCGTAACACTTTAGCTTGAAAATCACAGGCCACTGGGCATTTTTTATTCTCTAGTGATTTTTTATCTGCAGATTGATTTGTTGCTCCTGGACCAGCTGTCTCTTCCACAAGGGTTGCTGCAGAAGTACCCTGTGACACAAAGAAAGAAAAGTAAATAAATCTGTATAGCTGGTACATAGAAGAACTCTCAACATTCAAGAAGGAAAGAGGAAGCAAAGAACTGCTAAAACACAGAAATCCATTTTGTTTAGTTGTATACCTAAGGGCTAGCCCAGGGGTGTCAAACATAAGCCCCAGGGGCCGAATATGGCCCATGAACGCTCTTTATATGATCCTCAGGCTTTCCCAGCACCAACAACAGTTGCTCTCAGGTGCTGAACTGTCCTGAGGTGTCACTGCTGAAAGGGCAGCCTGCATGATAATTGGGCTCTCCCCTATCTTAAAAATGTAATCAAGATTTGCATATTTGCAAATTTTCCATTTGCAGTGAATGAGCGTGCAATCCTAACCTGGAGTGAAGCTGGCACAGTTAGTCCAGTACAAAGATCACATAAAGCACATTTGGATCACTCTCGGAGTGATGGTTCTCTCAACATGTCTGTGTGCTGACCTCTCTGACTCCAAAAGTGGTCCAAACATCCTTTACAGTATCCTTTGTGCTGGCCAAACTTTGCTAGTCTAACTGTGCCGGCCTAACTCCAGGTTAGGATTGCACCCTCAGCCACAGAATACAGGCCATAATGATAAAGAACACAACAACAACAACAACAACAACAATATTTGGTATTTATATACCGCCTTTCTTGGTCATCAGATTGCTCCTTTGACTTTAATTCAAGGTGGTTTTACATAGGTAGGCATTTTCTAAACCGCAAGGGTTTTTACAAATCACAAACAAGGTTCTAATCTTACAAGAACAACTACATGCAGATGACACTTTCATCGTCCAGTCTTTCTTTCTAGCCACACAATTGCCTTCCGCCAGCTGATCAATCAATCAATCAAGGTACTTATATACCGCTTTTCAACACGAAGTTCACAAAGCGGTTTACAGGCAAATAGTAATAATAATAAAGTTAAATTGCTCCCTGTCCCAAAAGGGCTCACAATCTAAAAAAAGGCAGACCGCCAGCAACAGCCACTAGAAAGACTGTGCAGGGATGAAGAGGGACAGTTACTCTCCCCCTGCTAAATATAAGAGGAGCACCACTTGAAAAAGTGCCTCTTGTCCAGTTAGCAGGGGTTACTAACTGGGGTTACGGTTAAGCAGGGGTTACTGATAAACTGCTTCTTTGCTCTCACCAAAGAGCAGCTGGCCCAGCACAACTCCTCTCTCACAGGCAGCTGAGACAGCTCAGATCTTATCAGCCTCATTCTCGAGGTCTGCCGCACACGGAAGCTTCCAGTGTTCTCAAACTGGCGACCTTCGGATCTTATCTTTGGGCATTACTGCGGATTTAACCCTCTCGACTAGACCTTCTGCCCAACACCCTCTGAAAATGTCAAAAGGATGGTTCTCTCATGCCTGAATGATGAAATTCCAGGAGCAAAGGAATTTTGAAGCAGGATTTCAGATCCAACACTTTGCAACACTTTTGTTTTAGGAATTAAGTGCTGACGGTTACCCTCTCAGCATAAAAGTAAGAGAGAAAGCTTTAAACTTGTAATCTTGAGCTGTCCAGTTTCCTGAAGCAATTAAAAAATGTTACTGGCTTTCCAAACATTTCCTCTAAATTCCCTCCTTCCCCTTTTAAAGAAATATTTTGTTTTCACAGTTCAAAGTTTTGATAAGACTGAATTCTTTGGGGTTGTGTGTTTTTTTTTTTGTTTTTTTTTTTGCAAAATGAAAATACATACTGTATTTGAAAATGCCTTTAACTATTACTCCAGACTTTAGTCTCCAGATCATCTGTTTCTGACATTGGTCATGCACTGCTACAACACTGAATATTACTGAATGTAGACAGCAATTACTAAGGGTGAAGAACTGGGCATGGATATCCTGATCAGTAGCATTACATAGCTAGAAAGGTGCTCGTGTGGTAAGTGCTGCAGGTGCTGCAATGTGCCGTTTAAGCAGCTCCTCCTACAAACCATTGGAGCCATTCCAGGAGGCAATGGCAATGTGCTGGATTGCCATCACCACCTGGACTGGCTCCAACGGTGAGTGGGAGGGGTCACTTCCATGGTGCATTGTGGCACCTGCAGTACTTACCATGCCAGCACCCCTTTATCTACTAATCCTGAATTTAAATGCAATCCTAACCTGAAGTTAGGCCAGCAAAGTTTGGCTGGCACAAAGGGCACCATAAAGATGTTTGGACCACTCTCGGAGTCAGAGAGACCAGCACACAGACATGCGCCATCCTCCCTGACTCCAAACATGCTTTACGGTGGCCCAAACTATGCTGGCCTAACTCCTGGTTAGGATTGTGCTTTATATAACAGTGTAAATGTAATATGCAGTAAATGGAGGGCTGAGGTGGAAGCAATTCTTAGGGTGCAATCCTAACCAACTTTCCAGCACTGACATAGCTGTGCCAGTGGGGCATGTGCTACATCCTGCAGTTAGGGGGAAGTCACGGAGGCCTCCTCAAGGTAAGAGAATGTTTGTTCCCTTACCTCGGAGCTACATTGCTCCAGGGACACACGGAGGCCCAAGCACGCCCCATGGCTGGCGACGAAACCGCGCCCCCAGGACATTGCCCTGCCTCCACGCGTCGCTCTGAAACGCCTCCCTGCGCCCGGAAAAAGCTTCATTTCTGAGTGTAATGGAGGCAAGGGAGGGCGGGCGGGCAGGCCAAGAAGTGCACAGTTTCCCCCACGGACTGTGTGCAATGGCACCCTGCCACTGCCCAGGGCCCATGGCTCCTGCCACCCTGGGCTACAGGCAGTGCTGTCATTCAGTAACGAGCTGCCGGAACGCGAGGCGGGACTTACCGCTTGATTGACAGGCAGTCCGTGACGCGTTGCCACCTGCCCGCCCGCCGCGGGGGCTTCCTCCGGATGGCGCGCCCCTCCGCGGCTTGCCTAGGCACCCAGCGCGCCCCCCAGGCAAGCGGGCACCCCCACCGAAGCCAGGGGTGCCCGCGCGGCGGTCGGGCAGGCAGCGACGCGCCATGAACGGGCAACCAATCAGGCGGTAAGTCCCGCCTCGCGTTCCGGCAGCTCGTTTCTGAATGACGAGCCTGGCTACAGGTCAGATATGCCTCTGCATTGCCCTTACCCCAGGGCTGGAAAGTTAATTAGGATTGCACCCTTAAGAAATTTGTGAACGACTTTCCCTTTCATAGAAAGGAACAGTAAAGCACCCTGACCTCATGCCAGCTTTTCCAAAACATGCTTTACGGTTTAGTTTTTAAAATGACAACTAAAATAAATATAACACTAAAATGTAATCCTGTTTGTGGAAAAGATTTCAAGACGCCTCTGCAGAAACCTGGTCAGAAGTCCTGAATTCACTGTAAAAGAACAACCAGACCGTCTCAGATTCAAAGGATCAGAGTTGAGTTTTTTTTTGTTTTATAACACAAGTTAATATGCCCCCCCCCAAAAAAACCAAATAACGTTATTTTGGTTTTATGCTGATCTAGTCCAACATTTGCAAAGACATTAACATTATTTGTTAAGGCGTCTCTGTGCTCCACTTTTATTAAAGGACCTGGTGATAAAGTCCTGCCTTTGCTGAAGTTAATGGCAGAACTCCCAGTAACATTCATGGAGTCTTTATTCTGTCTCTGTAACTGTAAACACAACTAGATCAGCAACTGCAGTTCATTTAATACAGTTTTAGAAGGGTTTTTTTTTCAACAGATGTTCAACTGCTATTTAATAGCCCTCCCAAACAAAAATAGCATACTAAAAGCAGGATTCCTCTCTTCAGCCTCTCTACGATTCCATAACCTCTTCAAGGGAATACATTGGAAACCTTACCATTGCAGAACATGGCTTGACATTACCAAACACAGTACTGGCCCAAAGGAAAAATATATTGAAGAAGATCAATAAAGATGCATCACACTGGAACATCTCTGAGCCGAAGAAATGAAAAAGTTTCAAAGGGTTTCAAACTGCCTTGGAAAAAGCTATCCACTAAGCTGATGGAGTCCTGACTTAAGAATTCAGGAATGTGTACAGCACAAACATTCACTAGCAAGCCAACCCTTTTATGTCCGGACTTCAGAAAATTGACTTTATGTAATCCACGTATGGTTTGATCCCAAAAGCAATTATAAAACCGTAAAATGGCTTGATCCTAAAAGCCAACTACTTTGAATGTAGCAAAATTGCTACTTACGGTAATGTGAAAATAGCTAGTTGGTTTTTGAATCAGTGCCAATGTCTTGCATGAATAAATGCAAGGATCCTTTTGATACGGATTTACTCAGAGTTATCAAATTTGGCTGTGCCTATAGCCTCCTCCCCCCCCAAAAAACAGACCACTTTGGAAGATCTGACTGGGGGCGCAATCCTAACCAACCTTCCAGCACTGACATAGCTGTGCCAATGGGGCACATTCTGCATTCTGCAGTGGAGTAGTAGTCATGGAGGACTCTTTAAGGTAAGGGAATGTTTGTTCCCTTACTTTGGAAATACATAGCCCTTACGCTGTTGCTGGAAAGCTGGTTAGCATTTCACCCTGGAAGTCATCATTTCCCCCAGATGTTTCCCCTCTGATCCCAGTTACCTTTTCTCTCTGTTTCATATCATATTACGTGAATTGCAAGGTGAGAAGGGACACATTATGCTGGTGGCAAGAAACTATTCCCTTTCTAGCTTCCCGCTGTCTGGGTTTTCTTACCTTTAGCCCTGTCTTGAAGGCAGCATGAGAAAGGTAAGGTTCCTCCTCTTATTTGTTGAGGTCTTCTTTTGGTCCAAGCAGTTTCAAGGATTGTAGAGAAGGAGTAAGAGGGGATTGGCAGCTGGGTGCCTCTGGAAGGTTTCACCCCAAAGTCAGTGGCCAATCTCTATTTCATCCCAGAGAAACAGTACAGATCAGGTCTGCTAATTTCAGACTCTGATCATCTGGAAATAATCTGCAGTCCAGCATACAGTAACACTTAAAAAGTATCACTGACCTCAATAAGACTTTCATATATGTAATCTATTTCTTGGTCAAATATTGAGAGGGTGTACATTAACGCAGGATACATTACACAATCAAAAACTGAACATATTTAAAAACACACATGCACTAAAAACACACATATACATTTTGGAACATGTGAATGTTGTATTTCTTAGGGTGCAATCCTAACCTGGAACCAGCCCCAAAGTGTCACAAACGCACTGTAAAGCACATTTGGACCAGTCTCAGAGTCAGGGAGGATGGCGCATGACTGTGTGCTGCCCCCCTAACTCTGAGAGTGGTTCAAACATACTTTATGATGTCCCTTATACCAGTCAAACTTTGCTGGCCTAACTGTGCCGGCCGAACTCCAGATTAGGATTACGCCTACAAAGTCATACATTGTTTTTAATAATGAGATTTTGGACACTGCTTCCTGTTTTAAATCTGTTGTAATCTTTTTATTCCTGTTTTACTTATGTTTGCTAATGGGATTTAGGGGGGAAAACATTTATTTCTGTTATAATGTTTCAATATGAGACATTTTTGCTTGTTTTGTTTTCATGTGAAGTGGCTCTAAAAACATCATCATGGATCAAGATTCATCATGAATCATGCAAAGCAAAAAAATTTTAAAAGAAAGCACAAAAGGTGCTCATTGGAACATCTCGTATATT
>JAJKFI010037536.1:0-14805 GCA_029204185.1 Lerista edwardsae
TCTTTCTTTCTTTCTTTCTTTCTTTCTTTCTTTCTTTCTTTCTTTCTGGATTTAGCCATCTGTCTTCTGCTGGCTGATAAGAGGCTTCCCTGCTCCCACCAGAGACGCAGCTGACTTCGGCACACTCCTCCTCCCACGAGGCAGCTGGAACTCAGCTTTTAATCAGCCGCAGTTTGCAAGGTCTGCCACTCACAGAGACTTCTGGTAGTCTCGAGCTCACGACCTTCTGATCTTCAGCTGTTATCTTTGGGCAAACGGAGGCATTAACCCTCTCGGCTAAATCTTCTGCCATACAAAGAGTTATTGAATTCTAAAGGCGAACTACATACTAAGGCTGAATTAGAGAAAAAAAGACATAAATCTTAATTGGTGGTCTGAAATGCAGATATGATTGAGGATCAGAGAAGATATTAAAGTAAGTTTTTATCAGGAAGAGACAGAGTTTGACAAATTATTTTTAGAAGATAAAGAACAATACATAAAGAGGATGTATTGTTTCTGCTGAACATCAAGATGAAGGATGCAACAGTGAAGGAGTCCATGGCACAATGGGCTAAAAACTTCGGACATATCGTGATGTTAGAAGAATGGGAGAAAATCTGGAAGACAAATATTAAAATGACCAAAGCAGCATCTTTTAAAGAAAATATTTATAGATGGCATCTGTCACCAGAGAGATTAGCTAAAATGTACCAGGGGATATCAAATAAATGCTGGAAGTGTAAAAATAACGAAGGGACATATCATATGGTGGACATGTGAAAGAGCAAAAAAAAATTGGATGTTAATTCATGTAATGTTACAGGAAATGTTAAACCTGAATTGTTCCTCCTAAATATGGTGTCAACAATACAAGAACAAGATAGAAAATATTTACTAATACATGGAAATACTGCTGCAAGGTTGGTATATGCACAGATGTGGAAAAATGAAAATAGCCCTAACTTAGAAAGGGTGATAGAGAAAATTTATGAGGTTGTTGAAATGGATACTTTGTCAGAAAGAATGAAAGATGGAAATTTACAGAAAATTAAAATGCACTGGGAACGTTTTTATAGATGGGTAGAAACGCTGTGTGGAAAGTAGAAGAATTATAGAGAATATAGAAAAAGAAGGAATTTAAAAGGTTAATTTTATATGCTTACTAAGAGATGTAATTGTTAATAAAGATCTGTTAAACGAAGACTGAACAGTTAGAAGATAGATTGTGGTGGGAAATTGTATATGGGATGATCAGAATCTATAAGTGATGTTATAATTTGGAAACTCCAAATTGGAAACTCCATTGCCACTGACAAGCCTGAGCAAAGAACACTCCTTAGATCCAGTCCTCAAAAGGCTGAAGCCTTTTATATGAGGCTTACTCAACCACTACCCTGGCCTTCTGAGACTAAGGTTAGAGAATGAGGAAAATGGTGGATGGCAGACTATCTGGTATTGGTGAGCTGCTATGAACCACTGCAACTGTGCCCAAACTTTGGTAAGTCTGAGGCTTAATTGGTAACAGATCATGTTTCCAATGGGGAGAGTTTGTTTCCAACCCATTCTCTCATAGTCCTGAATTATGGTGCCATTACTAGACAAATATATATTACTCCAAGATCTTTGTGTAAGTCTTAATTGGATTTTTCCCCCTGCCTCCCAGAGTATTAGAGAGTTTTAAAACATAAACTATAAAAGTTAGACAGAAAACGTTTTTACCATGAGACTGAACAGCGCGATGAGGAAATACATCCATTGGTTTTCTAGACATGTCTGCATTTAAAAGCATAACGCGACTCATAAGTTCATTGATCTGTGTGTTTACAAGAAAAATATTGAAAGATATTTAAAACATTGGGATGCCAAGAATTGAGGCTGTGCTGAAGCTCTCCAAACATTAATGTGGGACATGATCCAACCATAATAATATCTAAAACTACAATTATTTATTATATTTATTTATTAATTATGGTATTTATATACTACTTTTTTCATAGGCTTCAGGTCAGTGGTTCTCAAATATTTTAGCCTTCTGCTAAATATCTTCTGCTAAGCAGAGAGCCTTCTGCTTTCTTAATTATGCAGCAGTAAGTTGGGTTATTTCTCACCCATTTTCCAATAGAAAAGCGAATCAGAAAGAAAGAAAAAAGCATATTTATAACCTTGACACAAACAAAAAAAAAAACCGCACAGCCCTCCCATCTTTCCAGCATCCTATCTTCCCATATTTTCAAAATGGCTGCTCTAGGTGCTTTGCAACCCATCTGAAATTGGCTCATGACCAGCATCGTCATCCGCAAATGAACTCCTGGAACACTGGGAGGGACTTATGCGGGGCTTCGCTGTGATTGGCTGCCCGCCCATTTTGTTCCGCGGCTGCCCTGGCCTCGAGGGGTGCCTACTTGCCGGGAGAGACAGGTGGGGGGCGCGCCAGGTGCCTGGGCAAGCAGCGGGGGACCGCACCAACCGGGGGCAGCCCCCCCCTTGAGGCCAGGGCAGCCGCGGAACGAAATGGGCGGGCTGCCAATCACGCGAAAGTCCCGCCCACGTCCCTCCCAGCGTTCCGGGAGTTCATTTGCAGATGACGACGCTGCTCGTGACCCACTAGTGGCTCCTGACCCACAGTTTGGGAACCGCTGTATTATGGCATTTATATACTTCTGTTGCATAAGTTTTAGGTGGTTCACATAGATAGATTAAACATAAAACCCATTTATTATTCCATGAGAAAATCTCATAGAACTTCTATTTCTCCAGATGTTTCCCCTCACAGTACAGTTGTCATCCTGACTGTTGACCCATGTGCTTCAAGCTTGCAGCAGCTGCACAACGCTTCAGACCAGTTTCTCAAAAGGAGGGACTTCCTGCTAAGTCCCTTTCTAATGCTAAGTTTTCCTCAAGAAGCTTTTATGGCAGGAGCCGGCATGACGTCATTTTCTTGAAGCCACCTCGGGTCAACAAATATGGCTGACTCAGATCATTGCCGCGAAGGAGGAGTCCCGCAAATTCACGAATAAAAATCTCCCTGCACGCATGTAAAAGTTAATTTCAACCTCTTTAAGCATGCCTGCGTGTTCTGCATACGGGTGTGCGAATCGCTGAACGAAAAATGGGATTTAATTTCCACGGAAAGATTCATGTATTCACATTACATCGGTTCAATAAAACTACTGTTAACCGAAACAGTGAGTGCTTTATTTTTGAAGCTGTGTAATTTCTTGTTGTTCCTAGCAGTCTTATTCACCATTTTCTGACACCCACTGTTGATGGTCTAGAACAGGGGTCAGGGAACTTTTTTACCTTTTACCCCAAAATATATTTAGATATGCCGACATTACCCCCTTGACATGACCCCCCCCCCGCCAGAACAAAAGAAAAAAATTACTTATTGGAACCCATTGCTTTTTATTTGATTAATTAATGAGCTTAATTAATGCTATGTAAATATGAAGTTGTAAAGAGTTTGGGTGCACCTGTAGACCTTGAGATAATAGAATTCAACCCTTCTGGGTTACAACTAGTTTACCTTTTTGACAACAGGTTTAGGTGCTTAGACTTAAGATTTCTCTCTATAATGAATTCAGATTGGGGCTGGCTGGCTGGCTGGCTGGCTGGCTGGCTCTCTCTCTCTCACTCACTCACTCACTCACACATAGAGGCCAGCAACAGCAGTTCTGATTGTTTTTGTTTTCTGCTGTTCGCCTTGCCTCGTTGCCTCCTGCCTCTCTTTGTGTCCCTGACTCCCTGCACAGGCACCCCAGCCCTCCCCCCGCTCGCTTGCCCGCCTGCCCCACTCCTTGGGTCAGCAAGACAAGGCAAACCCAGGGAGAGCCCTAGCTGCTCACAAGCAAAGAGGCACGTCCACAGAAGTCCTCTCAACACACACACACACACACACACACACACACACACACACACACACACACGTGCGCCAGCCAGGAGCGGGTCTGCGCCAGCCTTGCTGCCCGGAATAGGCTTGGCCTCGCCGGCTCCCCCATCACCCGGCACCGCCGCAGTTGCAGCCACGGCCACCATTTTCTCTGCTGTTCTTCCTTCTCCCTCTACCAGCAGCGGGATCGATAACCACGGCCTTCTTCGTCGTCTGGGAAAGGAGGGGAACGCTGCCTATTGGGGCCAAGTACCTTGCCGCTTCTAATCTCCTATTGGAAGCAAGGGAAATCCATCAAGCATGAGAGGAGCTTCCCATTGGTCAGAAGAGAGAACATTGGTCATGAAGGAAGGATGAGGGAAAGGGGGCGGGGCATATTCCTATCTGTCCATTACCCCCAGGAATTTCATTTTTACCCCATTTGGGGTAATTTACCCCTGTTCCCTGACCACTGGTCTAGAAGGTAAGAAAAAAAATATTTCCCCCCTCCTTTTTTCCCCCTTCCCGTTTACACTTTTTTTCCCACCTGCCATTTTCTACTGTAATATTCTCGAAATTGTGAACATTAACAGAATTTGTTTTTTCGGGGGGTGAGTGTAGAAGTTTTCAAAAATACTCTTAGTAGTCTAGAAGTAAAAAAGAATTCCTCTCATATTGACAACTACTTGTGTCATGAAGAGATTTTAATGTAATTTTCCTACTGTAATACTTACTAAATTCTGAACATTAACAGACATTTTTTTAATGGGGCATGACCGTTTTATTTTTGCTTGTGTAGATTTTAAAAAATAAGTCTGTCAAAACAGTGCAATCCGAGTTTAAATAGCAAGTAGCATTTCGTCTGGTATGTTCAGTAATATAATTATGCGGAATTTAACCTTGTAATTGCATATTAAATCATAATATGGTTACCAATAATGTTTCTACACAATCACATGTTTCTATTTTCGTAAGTTTTTATTTTTATTCAGTCCTAAACAGTACGAGCAAAGCAATCTGAAATGCTTGGGATGAGGAATATTTTGAGTCACCCAACATGGCTGCTAAGCCTGCCCCCTAGCTTCACTTAGCTCCTATTAATTCTACAGGCATGCCGACTCCTGTGATAAAAGCTCCTTGGTTTTCCTGCACCTGGAAGACCAGAGGTGGCAAAATGGCCACCACTGTATCCTGTAGGTGCAGGGAAGCTGCTGGAGGTCTCCTCAGGGGAAAGGGACAATCATCCCCTTACCCCGAGTTAAACCCAACCCTCCGCAATGAGGTTTCTTGAGTCTGCACCCACCTAAATCATGAGTACACTCAAGAAGCCCCATGTCAGGTTTCTGAGCCTGACATGGGAATAGAATCCAGGAGGCCCACCATTTCCGCACTTCCCCCCCCATCCAGGAATGCCTCCCCACTGCCCACCCGCCACCCTTAGGTGACTCTATGGGCTGATGATTGAGCTGCTGGTACTGCCTGAAGCTAAGCAGGAAAAGCTGGGGTTTGCTTTTGGATGGGAGATGCCAGGCTGTGACAAGCTGCAGTACCTGTGATGGCAGAACGGGGTCACTGTGGAGCTGATTAGCTCACCACAAGTGAGAGTTGCGGTGGAGTGTGTGAGGAAGAGGCCAGCCGGCAAAGAAGGGAATATGACCTTGAGGCCCTGTCCAGGCTTGGACTGGCGATTGCCTGCTGAGGCTTGATGGCAGGCAGCCAAAGGAGAGAACCACACTGTGAAGGCAACATCTGGGCCTGAGGATTTGCGGATCACAAGAATACTGTAGATCTGTAAAAACCCCATTGAAAAAAAATGATGGTTTAGACTAGCCTGCTCACGTAAGCCGCCTT
Organism: Lerista edwardsae; assembly: GCA_029204185.1. Lineage (NCBI taxonomy): Eukaryota > Metazoa > Chordata > Lepidosauria > Squamata > Scincidae > Lerista > Lerista edwardsae. Next base: position 5,702 of record JAJKFI010037536.1, read on the forward strand.
GGGCATTTGCTTCAGCATGGGAAAGGCAGGGTATAAATTCTTCAAATAAAATAAATAATAAATAAATAAAACTGCTTAACTTTAGCTGGACTGTGCTCAGTTTACAGGTAATTTTTTTTAAGAATATAGCTTTAAAATCTTCACCTGGTCATTGTCAAACTGATTTATCTGATAAATGCTATTCTGGACTGGGAACCAACTATTGCACAAGAAACCACGAGACACGAATCTGGAATTTCACTGACATTAATTGCTTCCTCATGTCTATTAACCATAGTACTTTTTGAACACTATGTGAAGAGGAAGAGTCATTTGCTTTCCACCACAGTACCAAACAACTAAGCACAAGTTCCTGAAGAATTGCAGTACAGATTGTTAAAGTATTCACGTTTGTAAACTACACTGAGATTCATTTGTCTGAAGATTAATCAGCAAGACTAGTCCTGTAGAATAAAATGCAGTCTGCCAGTCAGAAGAAGTACCTGATTAGAGAGATAATCCAGAGAAGACTGGTGATCGTCCATCATATTCCTTATCATTTTCCTGGTACTTCTTGTATATTCTACTAGAGCACTTTGCAAATTCCCTTTAAATAAACATAGCATCATTTCTTTTTAAAGATACTAAAATGACACAATGAAACCTAACAAAATTTCTACAAGAAGATGCAATTGCTGAGTATCTGTTTATGTGGCTACAGACTTTTAAATGTGACAGAAACAATGTGAGGTGAACCCATAGCAAAGAAGTACCCACCAGCAAAAAAGTATCGTTGGCCAGTTCTACACATGCACAAAGGGCCTAGGTATTAAAGCCAGAAGGATAAATCCTTTGACTCAGGGCGCAATCCTAACCAACTTTCCAGCACTGACATAGCTGCGCCAATGGGACATGTTCTGCATTCTAGTCACAGAGGTCTCCTCAAAATAAGGGAATGCTTGTTCCCTTACCTTGGAGCTGCACTGCTCTTACGCTGGTGCTGGAAACTTGGAAACTCCAATCCTAGTTTGGAGTTAGGCCGGCACAGTTAGGTTTGGCTGGCACAAGAGACACCATAAAGTATGTTTGGACCACTCTTGGAGTCAGAGCAGCCAACACACAGACGTGCGCTATCCTCCCTGATTCCGAGAGTGATCCAAACACACTTTACAGTGGCCCTTGTTCCAGCCAAACTTTGCTGGCCTAACTGTGCCTGCCTAACTCCAGGTTAGGATTGTGCCCTAAAAAATGGGGGCTGAATGACCTCTTTTGAAATTATTGCTACAGTTATTACAAAATATTAAAATGCAACCGCAACAAATGCTTTTAAAATGCACTGTTTCCCTCCCAAAAAATAAAATCAGAAATGGTCCTTTAAACAATGAATTCACCCACCGACCCCCCCCACACACACACACACATACATATTGACAGAAATGGTGCCCTGGGGTAAACAAATCCCACATTAGCTCTTTAGATATGAAACTCAAGTGACCCTGATTTGCTCTCCCAGTCCTATGGGAGCTGCATATCCATTACTGGTTCTCATATGGATGAGAAAATGTGGAAATTATGCAGCTCTAGTTCTAGGGGCAAGTTCCACAAAATCAAACCAACCCCCCACACTCAAATGGTTAGGCCAATTAAACATTTTCCCACCCATGTGGGAGTTTCTCATGTATAAGTGGTTCCAAAGCAATTAGGAGAATATCTAAAGGTAAGTGAGAAAGTAGTCTACAGTCCTTCCCTGTCTAGGGTGTGGGAAGCATAGACACACTATACTATACTTAAGAGCTGGTATAGTAGTCAGTAGCCTAGCTACAGGGGGCAGCATGGTACATAGTGCAGACACCGCAATGCGCCATGTAAGTGGCCCCTCCCACTTGCTGTCATAGCCATCCTGGGCAGCGACAGCCATACTCAGGAGACTCCAGGGAGCACTTGCATGTTGCCATCATTGCCCAGAATGGTTCTGACAGTAAGTGGGAGGAGCCAGTTACATGGTGCATTGCAGCGCCTCTAGTATATACTGTGCCACCCCTGTAGCTATGCTGATAGTAGTGAATAAGCATGATGCAATGAGCCCCACAATCCCCAGTTCAAATTAACCTCAGCAACTAGCTCAGCTCACTAGGTGGCTATACAGAAGCTACTCTTTTCTCAGGGCACAATCCTATGTAGCACTGGACTGGCGAGGCCGACGGGTCAGTGCCATATCCAGCGCTGCTTAGGAGAGGCTGGAGCCTCCCCACGGCAAGGGAGCATGCAAGGGAGCAACCTCCCCTATGTGCTCCTCGGATCTGCACCTGCTAAATAGCAGGCGCAGATCAGAGAAGACCACATGGCCTGAATCGAGGCCACATGGCCTGCCAAGCGGGCTTAGGATACGACCTTATGGCTGCCTTCCAAGCCCGCCCTTGTCCTGCCCACAACCTCCCTCCCCCCCAACAATCCCTGTCCCAGAGCGGGGCAGAGTCTCCCTCGCGCCGACCAGCTTCGGCGCAAGGGAGGCTCCCCATTGGCGATTTCAAGCTGACGCTACTGGTAGCATTGGCTTGAGAGCTTTAGCGCCGATGCAGGGGTTTCACTCGGTGCCCCCGCGTCGGCACTAATGACGTAATGATCGTTGCATCAACGCTATGTACAGCGCAGCCTTGCACTGCCCATCTCAACTTCCCCATCTGCAATTGGGTATTTGTAGAACTGACCTCTCTCAAATTAGCATTGAAGAATGGACTTATCTTAAATTGTGGCTTTGGGAATTATGGAGGGAATATACATGGCGCTCTGTTATTATCATTTTGCAAATATTCTTAAGGGATGTTTCACATGTTCACATACACTAGTGGATTATTCTTATGTGAACTGTCTCCAGAGAAAATATTGAGCCTGAGTACAAACTGGATCATAGGAAAGTTATATCTGTAAGAATTAATCCATGATGGCTGATTAACACTGCTTGATATTCCACCAGCAATTGACAAAAATGCATACGTGAAATGACCCTAAATTTGTAAAATACAGGCATGCCCCGGTATCTGCTGGGTTTTGTTCCAGACCCCACTGTGGATACCTGAAACCATGATACTGGGGATGACTTTTTAAAGATAGGGGAACATCAGCGGTTTTGCTGCAACAAGGTAAAAAAAGAGGTTTGCTTAATGTTCCCCTATCTTTTTAACAGGCATCCCAGTATCCATGGTATCCATGGATAACTGAAACCGTGGCTACCAAATCAGTGGATACTGGGCATGCCTGTACAAATACTGATGGCAAAATAGGAATATGTGATCTATTGCATAGGTTGGCTTTGCAATATAAATGGCAGGGCAGTGCTATTAAAGTGAAATGTACATACTACACATGTGATGTTTTTCTTCCCGTAACACTTTAGCTTGAAAATCACAGGCCACTGGGCATTTTTTATTCTCTAGTGATTTTTTATCTGCAGATTGATTTGTTGCTCCTGGACCAGCTGTCTCTTCCACAAGGGTTGCTGCAGAAGTACCCTGTGACACAAAGAAAGAAAAGTAAATAAATCTGTATAGCTGGTACATAGAAGAACTCTCAACATTCAAGAAGGAAAGAGGAAGCAAAGAACTGCTAAAACACAGAAATCCATTTTGTTTAGTTGTATACCTAAGGGCTAGCCCAGGGGTGTCAAACATAAGCCCCAGGGGCCGAATATGGCCCATGAACGCTCTTTATATGATCCTCAGGCTTTCCCAGCACCAACAACAGTTGCTCTCAGGTGCTGAACTGTCCTGAGGTGTCACTGCTGAAAGGGCAGCCTGCATGATAATTGGGCTCTCCCCTATCTTAAAAATGTAATCAAGATTTGCATATTTGCAAATTTTCCATTTGCAGTGAATGAGCGTGCAATCCTAACCTGGAGTGAAGCTGGCACAGTTAGTCCAGTACAAAGATCACATAAAGCACATTTGGATCACTCTCGGAGTGATGGTTCTCTCAACATGTCTGTGTGCTGACCTCTCTGACTCCAAAAGTGGTCCAAACATCCTTTACAGTATCCTTTGTGCTGGCCAAACTTTGCTAGTCTAACTGTGCCGGCCTAACTCCAGGTTAGGATTGCACCCTCAGCCACAGAATACAGGCCATAATGATAAAGAACACAACAACAACAACAACAACAACAATATTTGGTATTTATATACCGCCTTTCTTGGTCATCAGATTGCTCCTTTGACTTTAATTCAAGGTGGTTTTACATAGGTAGGCATTTTCTAAACCGCAAGGGTTTTTACAAATCACAAACAAGGTTCTAATCTTACAAGAACAACTACATGCAGATGACACTTTCATCGTCCAGTCTTTCTTTCTAGCCACACAATTGCCTTCCGCCAGCTGATCAATCAATCAATCAAGGTACTTATATACCGCTTTTCAACACGAAGTTCACAAAGCGGTTTACAGGCAAATAGTAATAATAATAAAGTTAAATTGCTCCCTGTCCCAAAAGGGCTCACAATCTAAAAAAAGGCAGACCGCCAGCAACAGCCACTAGAAAGACTGTGCAGGGATGAAGAGGGACAGTTACTCTCCCCCTGCTAAATATAAGAGGAGCACCACTTGAAAAAGTGCCTCTTGTCCAGTTAGCAGGGGTTACTAACTGGGGTTACGGTTAAGCAGGGGTTACTGATAAACTGCTTCTTTGCTCTCACCAAAGAGCAGCTGGCCCAGCACAACTCCTCTCTCACAGGCAGCTGAGACAGCTCAGATCTTATCAGCCTCATTCTCGAGGTCTGCCGCACACGGAAGCTTCCAGTGTTCTCAAACTGGCGACCTTCGGATCTTATCTTTGGGCATTACTGCGGATTTAACCCTCTCGACTAGACCTTCTGCCCAACACCCTCTGAAAATGTCAAAAGGATGGTTCTCTCATGCCTGAATGATGAAATTCCAGGAGCAAAGGAATTTTGAAGCAGGATTTCAGATCCAACACTTTGCAACACTTTTGTTTTAGGAATTAAGTGCTGACGGTTACCCTCTCAGCATAAAAGTAAGAGAGAAAGCTTTAAACTTGTAATCTTGAGCTGTCCAGTTTCCTGAAGCAATTAAAAAATGTTACTGGCTTTCCAAACATTTCCTCTAAATTCCCTCCTTCCCCTTTTAAAGAAATATTTTGTTTTCACAGTTCAAAGTTTTGATAAGACTGAATTCTTTGGGGTTGTGTGTTTTTTTTTTTGTTTTTTTTTTTGCAAAATGAAAATACATACTGTATTTGAAAATGCCTTTAACTATTACTCCAGACTTTAGTCTCCAGATCATCTGTTTCTGACATTGGTCATGCACTGCTACAACACTGAATATTACTGAATGTAGACAGCAATTACTAAGGGTGAAGAACTGGGCATGGATATCCTGATCAGTAGCATTACATAGCTAGAAAGGTGCTCGTGTGGTAAGTGCTGCAGGTGCTGCAATGTGCCGTTTAAGCAGCTCCTCCTACAAACCATTGGAGCCATTCCAGGAGGCAATGGCAATGTGCTGGATTGCCATCACCACCTGGACTGGCTCCAACGGTGAGTGGGAGGGGTCACTTCCATGGTGCATTGTGGCACCTGCAGTACTTACCATGCCAGCACCCCTTTATCTACTAATCCTGAATTTAAATGCAATCCTAACCTGAAGTTAGGCCAGCAAAGTTTGGCTGGCACAAAGGGCACCATAAAGATGTTTGGACCACTCTCGGAGTCAGAGAGACCAGCACACAGACATGCGCCATCCTCCCTGACTCCAAACATGCTTTACGGTGGCCCAAACTATGCTGGCCTAACTCCTGGTTAGGATTGTGCTTTATATAACAGTGTAAATGTAATATGCAGTAAATGGAGGGCTGAGGTGGAAGCAATTCTTAGGGTGCAATCCTAACCAACTTTCCAGCACTGACATAGCTGTGCCAGTGGGGCATGTGCTACATCCTGCAGTTAGGGGGAAGTCACGGAGGCCTCCTCAAGGTAAGAGAATGTTTGTTCCCTTACCTCGGAGCTACATTGCTCCAGGGACACACGGAGGCCCAAGCACGCCCCATGGCTGGCGACGAAACCGCGCCCCCAGGACATTGCCCTGCCTCCACGCGTCGCTCTGAAACGCCTCCCTGCGCCCGGAAAAAGCTTCATTTCTGAGTGTAATGGAGGCAAGGGAGGGCGGGCGGGCAGGCCAAGAAGTGCACAGTTTCCCCCACGGACTGTGTGCAATGGCACCCTGCCACTGCCCAGGGCCCATGGCTCCTGCCACCCTGGGCTACAGGCAGTGCTGTCATTCAGTAACGAGCTGCCGGAACGCGAGGCGGGACTTACCGCTTGATTGACAGGCAGTCCGTGACGCGTTGCCACCTGCCCGCCCGCCGCGGGGGCTTCCTCCGGATGGCGCGCCCCTCCGCGGCTTGCCTAGGCACCCAGCGCGCCCCCCAGGCAAGCGGGCACCCCCACCGAAGCCAGGGGTGCCCGCGCGGCGGTCGGGCAGGCAGCGACGCGCCATGAACGGGCAACCAATCAGGCGGTAAGTCCCGCCTCGCGTTCCGGCAGCTCGTTTCTGAATGACGAGCCTGGCTACAGGTCAGATATGCCTCTGCATTGCCCTTACCCCAGGGCTGGAAAGTTAATTAGGATTGCACCCTTAAGAAATTTGTGAACGACTTTCCCTTTCATAGAAAGGAACAGTAAAGCACCCTGACCTCATGCCAGCTTTTCCAAAACATGCTTTACGGTTTAGTTTTTAAAATGACAACTAAAATAAATATAACACTAAAATGTAATCCTGTTTGTGGAAAAGATTTCAAGACGCCTCTGCAGAAACCTGGTCAGAAGTCCTGAATTCACTGTAAAAGAACAACCAGACCGTCTCAGATTCAAAGGATCAGAGTTGAGTTTTTTTTTGTTTTATAACACAAGTTAATATGCCCCCCCCCAAAAAAACCAAATAACGTTATTTTGGTTTTATGCTGATCTAGTCCAACATTTGCAAAGACATTAACATTATTTGTTAAGGCGTCTCTGTGCTCCACTTTTATTAAAGGACCTGGTGATAAAGTCCTGCCTTTGCTGAAGTTAATGGCAGAACTCCCAGTAACATTCATGGAGTCTTTATTCTGTCTCTGTAACTGTAAACACAACTAGATCAGCAACTGCAGTTCATTTAATACAGTTTTAGAAGGGTTTTTTTTTCAACAGATGTTCAACTGCTATTTAATAGCCCTCCCAAACAAAAATAGCATACTAAAAGCAGGATTCCTCTCTTCAGCCTCTCTACGATTCCATAACCTCTTCAAGGGAATACATTGGAAACCTTACCATTGCAGAACATGGCTTGACATTACCAAACACAGTACTGGCCCAAAGGAAAAATATATTGAAGAAGATCAATAAAGATGCATCACACTGGAACATCTCTGAGCCGAAGAAATGAAAAAGTTTCAAAGGGTTTCAAACTGCCTTGGAAAAAGCTATCCACTAAGCTGATGGAGTCCTGACTTAAGAATTCAGGAATGTGTACAGCACAAACATTCACTAGCAAGCCAACCCTTTTATGTCCGGACTTCAGAAAATTGACTTTATGTAATCCACGTATGGTTTGATCCCAAAAGCAATTATAAAACCGTAAAATGGCTTGATCCTAAAAGCCAACTACTTTGAATGTAGCAAAATTGCTACTTACGGTAATGTGAAAATAGCTAGTTGGTTTTTGAATCAGTGCCAATGTCTTGCATGAATAAATGCAAGGATCCTTTTGATACGGATTTACTCAGAGTTATCAAATTTGGCTGTGCCTATAGCCTCCTCCCCCCCCAAAAAACAGACCACTTTGGAAGATCTGACTGGGGGCGCAATCCTAACCAACCTTCCAGCACTGACATAGCTGTGCCAATGGGGCACATTCTGCATTCTGCAGTGGAGTAGTAGTCATGGAGGACTCTTTAAGGTAAGGGAATGTTTGTTCCCTTACTTTGGAAATACATAGCCCTTACGCTGTTGCTGGAAAGCTGGTTAGCATTTCACCCTGGAAGTCATCATTTCCCCCAGATGTTTCCCCTCTGATCCCAGTTACCTTTTCTCTCTGTTTCATATCATATTACGTGAATTGCAAGGTGAGAAGGGACACATTATGCTGGTGGCAAGAAACTATTCCCTTTCTAGCTTCCCGCTGTCTGGGTTTTCTTACCTTTAGCCCTGTCTTGAAGGCAGCATGAGAAAGGTAAGGTTCCTCCTCTTATTTGTTGAGGTCTTCTTTTGGTCCAAGCAGTTTCAAGGATTGTAGAGAAGGAGTAAGAGGGGATTGGCAGCTGGGTGCCTCTGGAAGGTTTCACCCCAAAGTCAGTGGCCAATCTCTATTTCATCCCAGAGAAACAGTACAGATCAGGTCTGCTAATTTCAGACTCTGATCATCTGGAAATAATCTGCAGTCCAGCATACAGTAACACTTAAAAAGTATCACTGACCTCAATAAGACTTTCATATATGTAATCTATTTCTTGGTCAAATATTGAGAGGGTGTACATTAACGCAGGATACATTACACAATCAAAAACTGAACATATTTAAAAACACACATGCACTAAAAACACACATATACATTTTGGAACATGTGAATGTTGTATTTCTTAGGGTGCAATCCTAACCTGGAACCAGCCCCAAAGTGTCACAAACGCACTGTAAAGCACATTTGGACCAGTCTCAGAGTCAGGGAGGATGGCGCATGACTGTGTGCTGCCCCCCTAACTCTGAGAGTGGTTCAAACATACTTTATGATGTCCCTTATACCAGTCAAACTTTGCTGGCCTAACTGTGCCGGCCGAACTCCAGATTAGGATTACGCCTACAAAGTCATACATTGTTTTTAATAATGAGATTTTGGACACTGCTTCCTGTTTTAAATCTGTTGTAATCTTTTTATTCCTGTTTTACTTATGTTTGCTAATGGGATTTAGGGGGAAAAACATTTATTTCTGTTATAATGTTTCAATATGAGACATTTTTGCTTGTTTTGTTTTCATGTGAAGTGGCTCTAAAAACATCATCATGGATCAAGATTCATCATGAATCATGCAAAGCAAAAATTTTTTAAAAGAAAGCACAAAAGGTGCTCATTGGAACATCTCGTATATT
>JAJKFI010037537.1:0-27737 GCA_029204185.1 Lerista edwardsae
GGATCAGGCCAAGGCCCATCTAGTCCAGCTTCCTGCATCTCACAGTCGCCCACTAGATGCTTCAGGGAACACACAAGACAACAAGATGCCTGCATCTCGTTGCCACTCCCCTACAGCTGTGATGGGATTGTAGTATGTATGTGAGTAGGAGAGGGCCATGATACATGTTTCTACTGGGCCCTCCAGGATGACACTTAGACCTTGTTGATGGCTTCCCCATTCCACACATTCCAGAGAGAACACAGGGTCAAGAAACCATGAAAGAGCTTCCACAAAGAGACACCAGCTGACCATTAAAGACCATTAACATTCTCCGGTGAAAGCCCAGGCTTTAAGACATGAATTGCTTTAAGACCAAACCACAGCGGCAAACTCGTTCACAAAGATCAGACAGCAAACCTGCAACAATATTACACAGCTTTGACCTTTCAAACTGCTCCTTTGTTACTCATGGGATCCAGTTTCATTTATTGCTTTCCGTATTGGGTTGGATTAAAAAGTGCCCTTCTGTATACAGAAGGAATCTTCTGTTCTTTGAAGAGCTGCTTTAAACATAAAATTAGAATGTTATGTGAGAAATGTGACACCAGAAACCTAGCTATTGGGAAGTAGCTGGTGACAACATGTTAAGTATTGGTAGGCCCCACAATGTGCCATGTAAGTAGCCCCTCCCTTTCGCTGTCAGTGACATTCTGGGCAGCGATAGAGGTGCGTTGGAGTAATTTAAAAAAGGGTTGAGAATAAAACGGCCAATATTATTATGCTGTTGTACAAATCAATGGTAAGGCCCCATCTGGAGTTCTGCATACCAGTTCTGGTCGCCACATCTCAAAAAGGACATAGTGGAGCTGGAAAAGGTGCAGAAGAGAGCAACGAAGATTATTACAGAGCTGGGACACCTCCCTTACGAAGAAAGACTGCAGCGTTTGGAGCTCTTCAGTCTAGAAAAAAGGTGCCTGAGGGGGACATGATCAAGACATACAAAATTATGCAGGGGATTAATAGAGTAGAGAGAAGGATGTTATTTTCCCACTCTCACAACACCAGAACCAGGGGACATTCACTAAAACTGAGTGCTGGAAGAGTGAGAACAGATAAAATACTTTTTTACCCAGTGGGTAATTAAGCTGTGGAACTCCTTGCCACAAGAGGTGGTGATGTCGTCTGGCCTAGATGCCTTTAAAAGGGGATTGAGCAGATTTCTGGAGGAAAAGTCCATTGCGCTAATCCGTGCAATCTCCATACTTTACAAGTAAGCTAACTCAGAATGCCAGATGCAGGGGAGTGGTAACTAGATGCAGGTATCTAGTTGTCTTGTGTGCTCCCAGAGGCATCTGGTGGGCCACTGTGAGATACAGGAAGCTGGACTAGATGGTTCTTCAGCCTGATCCAGTAGGGCTGTTCCTATGAGTACATGTCTGAAGAAGAGTATCTGGTCCTGGTGGCTGTCAAAGAGAAATGCTGTGGAGAATCTTGACTGGCCATGAATGTGTTTACCTCAGGATTTACCTCAGAATGCCAAGTGAAAGGGAGTGGCAACAGAATGCAGGCAGCCTGTTGTCTCGTGTGCCCCCTGAGGCATCTGGTGGGCCTCTGTGAGATACAGGAAGCTGGACAAGATGGGCCTTTGACCTCATCCAGCAGGACTCCTCTTATGTTCTAATGACTGCGACAGCGAATGGGAGGGGCAGCTTACATAGCACATTGCAGCGCCTGCTATACTTACTGTGCAGACCCCCAATAGCTATGCAACTGACACCGAAGATGTGCTTCTGTTGACATATGCAAAATCTTGAGCTCTGCTACCATGTCTACCTATTATAGTAAATAGGCCACAATGCATAATGAGTAAGTGTACATGGGCTTGAAAAGCAGTCCCTTCATTGAAAGGAACAAACAGCACATATAAAATACATTTGAAGTGGGACTGCACATTTCTTAGCAAAAAAAATCTGGATTCAGTCTGTGTGATGAAAAGCAGGTTTCATTGTCCATGTTACCAGAAAAAGACATCTAGCTGGCTACCTGGCAGGCACAAATGGTTCCTTTCTGTTAGTTTTCATTGGAAAACCACTTGGAACTACTTGGAAAACTACTTGGACAACATTGATTTCCAGGTATTCCAAGCTGATCTCCTGTAGCGTACGTAAACAATATCCATGTCAAGAGAACCAGAAGGATAACTGGTGCAAAACACAACATGAAGTTTAAAAAAAATGCCAGATGCCATTTAATTCAATACTAAGGGCGCAATCCTAACCGGGACTTAGGCCAGCACAGTTAGGCCAACAAGATTTGGCTGGCACACTGTAAAGTATGTTTGGACCACTCTCGGAGTCAGAGAGGCCAGCACAAAGATGTGCGCCATCCTCCCTGAGTTCAAGAATGGTCCAAATGAGCTTCATGGTGGCCCTCATGCCAGCCAAACTTTGCTGGCCCAACTGTGCCAACCTAACTCCAGGTTAGAATTGAGTTCCAAGAGTGATAAACTAACAATGGGCCAAATCCTAGGCTGGCACAAGTCACTTGTGCCAGCCCATGAATGTTGCAAACTTTCTGTAAAGCATATTTAGACCACTCTTAGGGCGCAATACTGACCTGAACCTAGGCGGGCAAAGTTAGGCCAGCAAAGTTTGGCTGGCACAGGGGCCACCGTAAAGCATGTTTGGATCACTCTTTGAGTCAGGGACGATGGCGCACGTCTAAGTAGTGGCCTCTCTGACTCCGAGAGTGGTGCAAACATATTTTATGGTGTCCCTTGTGCCAGCCTAACTCCAGATTAGGATTGCACCCTTAATGTTTGTAGATTCATGTTCATAGGTTAAAGAGAAATATACTTTGAAAAGAGCTTCAAAAAAATCAGTCTGAGGAATTGAGGGCTATTGGTAGCACCCATTCGTGCTGTCACCCCTAGGAATGCTACTTTTCTTGGCTTCTTGCAGTACAAGCCAGACCTGGCCCAAGCCGAAGCTCAGCTGGAAAGGGATGCAAATTCCACCAGTCCCATTGCCCAGCGCTGAGCTGCTGCCGCCTCCTAAAGTTGTTAGGACGCAGCACAGGTGAGCCGGCCTGCCTATTCCAGGGCAGGTTAGGATTGCACCCGTAGAGTGCAGTCCTAACCTGGAGTTAGGCCAGCAAAGTTTGGCCAGCACAAAGTCCATCATAAAGTGTGTTTGAACCACTCTTGGAGTCAGAGAAGCCAGCACACAGACGTGCGCCATCCTGACTCCGAGAGTAGTCCAAATATACTTTACAGTGGCCCTTGTGCTGGCCAAACTTTGCTGGCCTAACTCCAGGTTAGGATCAGAGGCAGATCTAAGGGAGGGCAAAGCTCTAAGTTTTGCAAGAAGCTTTACCTTGCAGTGGAAATCACTCCTCTCCTGCACCATTTTAGCCAATCCTCACAGGGAAAAGCAACATCTTGGCGTTGCTTACTGGCTACAGCAGCAAGGGAGAGGAGGGTTTTACATGACAGGGTAAGGCTTCTTGCAAAACTTAAGAGCTTTGCCCTCCCTGTAGATCCACCTCTGGTTAGGACTGCACTCTAAGGGTTCGTGATGGTTCCACAGTGGAAACCCTTACACATATGGTCTTCAAATGCAAATTGTATGCTGATCTTCATCAGCAACATTTAGATCAATTTGGTATTTCTACTTGGAAATCAGAGATCAAGGTTACAAGATTTGTACTATATGGGGAAAATCAGGAGCGCACAAGGATCGTGGCCAAATATCTTTACTTAGGGCGCAATCCTAAACTGAGTTAGGCCAGCATATGCTAAATCAGCAAAGTTTGGCCAGCACAAGGGACACCGTAAAGTATGTTTGGACCACTCTTGGAATCAGAGAGGCCTGCAGTCAGACGTGAGAGATCCTCACTGACACCAAGAGTAGTCCAAAAACACTTTATGGTGGCCCTTGTGCTTGCCAAACTTGGCTGGCTTAGTTTATGCTGGCCTAATTCCAGTTTAGGATTGCGCTCTTAATCTTTTGTAGGAGCCATGCAGTTCAAACCTCTATCTCTTGTAACAACCCAAAGATGTAAGATTGGCCTTTTTTTTTTTTTTCCTTTTTCCCTTGTATTGTTCATTCTCTTGCTATAATAGTGGTGTTTTGTTGTGATGCCAATAAAGGTTCTGGACTGGGCAGGGTTTGTTACATGCATTTTGCATGTGCATAAACAGGAGTGTGTCCATTCAGGTGAGAAAAAGCAACTCTTGAAACAGCCCAGCATTACAAGGAGAGCCATGACCATCCTGCTCACTACATCATCAGTTTATTTGCTTGTGCTGCCACCTGCTGGATACATTGTTGAATGCGTTTGGCGACTTTAGTTGCCGGAGGGCATCCAATCCAATTCTATATGTAAACTCCAAAGCTGATGAATTGTATTTCTCGTCACAAGGACTGCCACCTTCATTGAAGGGGTTTTTCCTGCAGAGTCTGAACTTTCAGATTCAGAGTAATATGCAAAAGTACTTTACTGAGACCACTGACAATTGAGCAATCTCTATTTATAACACAGATGGGCACTGACCCTAGTCATCTAAGTACATTTGCAGAGACTGTGCAGCCCAGACAAAAGCCCTTTCACAGAGAAAAAGGAAACTCCTTGGATTAAAATGCCCTCTCCTTTCCAGATGTCTAATACAGTGGGCCTCTGCTGCCACGTCAGTTTCAGTCTGGCTGTGCATTTGCCCTTTGCTATAGAAACAATTCTTTTTTCAGCTGTTCAGCAATACTGAATGAAGTTGTATACAGGACACATATGAAAGTGTTCACTAAATTATGTCCTAATATGGACGAAAAAACATGTGGATACTCTTAGAAAGGCAAAATGTTCTGGATGTTTCATGCTGGAGGAAGAAGGCTACAAGCACTGACCCAGACTTACTTTTGATTCTTGTACTTTAACTGGACTGATCTGACATTCTTGTTGCTCCATACCTGCCCACTTTGATATCAGCCTCCATCCCAGTGGTAGTCAAACTTTTTAGACTGGGACCCACTTTTTAGAATGGCACTCGTGTCGAGACCCACTAGAAGTGATGCTGTAGCAGGAAGTGACATCATCAAGCAAAAAGTGCTGTCATTTTAACATAATAAAATGACACTCTTGGAATGCAAACTGGCATTCTTGGACTGCAGCAATTGTACAATCCCTGATAAAATGCAAGATTAGGACAAAATATTATGTAAAAGCACTGAACTGAAAACAAATTTTTTTTAAAAACCCTCACTTGAAAATTCAAATTGTTAACACTCACAAAACGTACTGTATATAATGAGTAAAGTCTGCAGTTTCCAAGATGGCCACTCCCAGCTTTCCACAACCCACCTGACATCAGGTTTCAACCTACCAAGTGGGTCCCAACCCACAGTTTGAATAACACTGCTCCATCCCATCTCACCTCAGCCCCCCATGCTATTAGGGAAGGGGAGTGCCTTGTATCCAGTGACGTCATTCACGGGCGCCAGCAACCGGAACGCTGCTGACGCCAGGATCCGGAACGCCGCGGGGACGGACGGGTGAGCTGTAGCTCCCCGCCCCCTTGCAGCGCCCAGCAACGCCTCCCTGCGCCCGGAAGAGTTCTCTTACAGAGCGATCCAGGTGCAGGGGCAGGCGGGCGGGCAAAAACAGCACGCGGAGTCTGTCACGCGCTGCTGCTCCATTCCCGCTCTCCCCGGAACTACCGGAACGGGGTACTGCCCCATTCCGGTAGGATGACGCCTCTGCTTGTATGTATGCCTTTCACTCCAGATGATAATGTGAAAACTACACATTCAGAGGCAGTAAGAAGCCAATCCTGAAGCCGGCGGTGAGCTGTTACCACCGGCTCCGGTGTCACAAATGTACCTTAAAGCGCATTTGCGGCACTGCTGAAGAGCTCGACATTGGCAACTGGGCCTGAGTCTGCAGCGCAGAGCCTCAGCACCGAGGAAAGCTGCAGCACTGCCAACTGTGGCAAGACCGTGGGCTGACGGAGCAACTTTTGGGGATGGGGGAAGACATGGGGGTAGGTGGGGGAGGGCGGAGCTGGGCAGGTGGGTGGAAGGAGCAGTCCTGAAGCAGGGACTGGCAGTGGCATTTGCCACCACATCCTAAACCTGTGTCAGGCATAGACGCCTGGCATAGGGCTCTCCAGTCTCCACTGGCAAAATAGCTCTTAGCCCCATTGTGGTGGCCAGGGCTTTCCCCGGGGGAAGGGGACAAACGTGGCTGCCGTGGCTCCTGCGGGATACACCAGTAGCCATTTTGGTGCCACTGCTCCTCCGGGATCTGGGCTGCCGGTCACTAGTATATCAGTTTGCTGCAGAGAAGTGGCCTCTTCCCTTCTAGGTCCACCTGAGGGCTTTGTAGATGGCCACCCGGTTTGGCCACCCTCAAATTGAGGCTGAATACGATGGGCCTTTGCTGTGATCCGGCAGTGGTTTGAGAAGGCAGCCTGAGAAATACGAACCAGCCCAAAGGCCAAATGGGGCCACGCAGCGCACCTGGCTGCCTGCCTGGCCCCTCCCCTTCTTGGGTCTGTTGAGGTTGGAGTGCTCCTCCAGGAAGAGGGAGCCAGGAAGATCTGACCACCTTGCATTACACGGAGCTCATCTCTTCTCAGGGATACCAGGTCTAAAGCACTCTCAGCCTTAGAGATCCCGAGCGAGCTGTCAGGCAAGTGGACAAAGGAGGCACTGAAGAGGCCGCTCCCACCAGTAGCGTTCCTACAGGGGAGGGCAAAACGCTCAGTGTTGCAGGAGCCTGAGCTCCCTTGTAAAGCAGCTCTTCCCCTTTGCCTCCTGAGCCATTGGTGGTTCAGAGAGTGGGCTCAAAGCTGCATATGACTCTGGAGGCAAGGGGGTGGGAGGGACCGTTTTACACAGCAGCTCAGGCTCCTGCAACTCAGGGCGCAATCCTAAGCTGCACTGGAACAGCAAGGCCAGCGGGCCTGCACTGTATCCAGCACAGCTTTGGAGCGCTATGGAGCCTCTCCTCAGTGGCGGAACTAGGGGGGCAAGGGGGGCACGAGCCCTGGGTGCCATCTTGGGAGAGGGCGCCATAACAATGGCGCGCCCCGCCTCCAAAACGGCGCCCGCGGCCTGCCCAGGCCCTGCGCCATGTTCTCCTCACTCCAGCTGGCCTTAAAGAGCCAGCCGGAGCGAGGAGAACGTGCTGCTGCCCGGCGCCCCCTCCCGCTTCTCAAGGAGGGGGGGCAGGGCGCTGGGCGGCGCCGCATTCTGTTCGCTCCTGCCGCGGGAGCAAACAGAACGCGGCGCCCTGGCCACGTTCTGTTCGCTCCCGTTTACCTTAAAGGGCCGGCGGGAGCGAACAGAATGCGCTCCTTAGAGGGGGGGCACGACGTCATGACGTCACAATGTCGTGACATCATGACGTGCATGCCCCTGGGGCGCCTTTTCATTGGGCGCCATGGGCGCCATTTCAAGCAGATCCGCCCCTGCCTCCCTTACGGATTCCTCGGATCTGCACCTGCTATTTAGCAGGCGCAGAGCCGAGGACACCGCATGGCCCGAATTGGGGCCACACAGCCTCGGGATGGAGGCTTGGATGTGGCCTAAGGGTCACATCGCAGCTCCACCCTGCTTCCCTGGCCGGCACACCTCCCAACCCACCCATCCCCCAGCCCAGTTCCTCCCGCCTGCCCACCCTCCCCCACCCAGGCCAGAACCGCTCTTGCTCCAGCCGAGTTCAGCTGGTGCACAAATGGCGCAGGCTTGGGCCAGTGCCCTTGGGCCAACGCTGCTGCTAGTGCCAGCTCAAGGGCGCTCTCAAGATTGCACCCACAATGCAGGAATGCCACAGATTCCCACCCCTGACACTTTCCCACTTCTGTTGGACTCAGCACCATTAATCTGAAGACAAATCTAGCTCATAGTGCAAACAGGTTACTTCCTTATAATTAGATTCTTCCCACACCTGGCTATCACTGAAAGCTGCCTGAGCACCAGACCGTGAGATTAGCTGCCATTAGAGCCAATTACTACAAACTCTTCACTGTTATTTATTGCTCAGGCCATGGCAACATAAAATCATGCAAACACCTTTGCACACATAGACTATGAAATAAAGGATTCCAGCCTTCAACCAAAGAATATTCATACTTTCTGTCAACAAATGTTACAGCTTATGTTAATACAACATTTTAATAGATTTTTCTCAGTGGACAATGAAACAGATCTTGTCCTCAATGATGTATTCCTCAGGCAAAAAAAACACACAACCCATATCCACTCACTGTTTTTAGAGTAGTGCAGTAGCTCTCAAATATTTCAGACCGGGACCCACTTTTTAGAATGGCATTCGTGTCAGGACCCACCAGAACTGATGTCATTAACCTGGAAGTGATGTCATAACGAAGTGACATCATCAAGCAGGCATGTGCCATCTGAATGCCAGGTCGGTTAATAATAAGACCTGCTTAATCCAGGATTTAATCCTGGATGAGAGGGCCGACCTGGTATAGTATGTATCACGGAGACCTGGCTGGGTGAGCTGGGAGGGGTCAATCTTTCCCAGATTTGTCCACCGGGTTTCCGGGTACTGCAGCAGCCACGACTACAGGGGCGGGGAGGTGGGGTTGCAATGGTCTACCAGGATTCCATCCGTCTCACCAGTTACCCTGTTCAGCGGTTCACTGGGTTTGAGTGCCTTCGTGTTGTGTTGGAGGGCAAGACAGAATAGGGATTTTGTCCTGCCTTGCTGCCCAGCAGTCTCCCTGCCTGAGCTGACGGGGCTGATCTCGGGTGTGGTGTTGGAGTCCCCCCACCTATTGGTGCTCAGGGACTTTAATGTTCATGCCGAGGCCCCAGGAACAGCTGCAGCTCAGGATTTCATGGCCTCCATGGCAACCATGGGTTTGTCTCAAAGAATATCTGCCCCAACGCATGATGCAGGACACATGCTGGACCTGGTGTTTACTGCTGGGCAGGTTGATGGTGATCTGGAGGTGGAGGAGATTAAGATCACTCCTTTGTCATGGAGTGTCACTCCTTAAGATCACTTTCTGGTGGGATTTAGGCTTGTTGCAGCCTCTCACCTCCGCAATGGCAGGGGATCGCATTGTATGATCCGCCCTCGGAGGCTGATGGATACAAATGGATTTCTGAGGGCTCTGGGGGAGTTTCCTGTTGCCAGAGCTGGAGACCCACCCGGTGCCCTGGTCGATCTCTGGAATATGGAGATGACCAGGGCCCTGGATGAGATCGCTCCCAAGCATCCCCTGCCCAGTCACAGAGTCAGAGCGGCTCCTTGGTTCTCTGAGGAGCTGCAAACGAGGTGGTGTTGGAAGCCAAGTGGGCTCACTTCTCTGCCACCATCACATCTGCAGAAAACCGTCCGGCTGAGCTCTTTCGTGTGGTCCATAGCCTTCTACACCTGGCCCCCCCTTCTGAAGTGGAGCAGCACACGGAGGCTCATTGTGATGAGTTCGCAAAACACTTTGCAGATAAGGTCGATCAGATTCGGCGTGACTTGGACGCCACTGTGGGCATACCTAGTGATGTTCCCAGGGAACCTGTCTATCCTACCATTTGGGATTCTTTCCAGCTTGTAGAACCTGAGGATGTGGACAGGATTCTCTGGAGTGTGAGACCTGCTGCTTGCCCGCTCGACCCTTGACCAGCATGGCTAATTAGAGCTGCCCGGGGAGGACTGGCCGAGTGGATGGGGAGGGTGGTGAATTCATCTCTGAGGGAGGGGGTGCTGCCGCCTGCTTTGAAACAGGCGATGGTTCGCTCCCTCCTGAAGAAACCCTCCCGGGATCCCACAAATTTAAACAACTTCCGGCCAGTCTCGAATATCCCATTTCTGGGCAAGGTGATTGAGCGGGTGGTGGCGTCCCAGCTTCAGAGGGTACTGGAGGAAACGGATTATCTGGACCCATTCCAATCTGGCTTCAGGCCGGGGTTCGGGACAGAGACTGTCTTGGTCGCCTTGGTGGATGACCTTTGCCGGGGAATGGACAGGGGGCGTGCGTCCCTGTTAGTCCTGCTGGTCAGCTGGCCGGGTTGGGGCTTGGAGGTACTGTTTTGCAGTGGTTCCGCTCCTTCCTGGCTGACAGGTCCCAGAAGGTGGTGTTGGGGGACGCTTGCTCGGCACCCCGGCCTCTTAGGTTTGGGGTGCCGCAAGGTTCCATCTTATCCCCCATGCTGTTTAACATCTACATGAAACCGCTGGGAGAGGTCATCCGGGGGTTTGGAGTGGGGTGCCATCAATATGCTGATGACACCCAACTCTCTCCTTTCCCCCTGATTCTGAGGAGGCGGTTGCGGTCCTGGACCGTTGTGTGGAGGCAGTTGGAGCCTGGATGTGGGCGAACAAGCTGAAATTAAATCTGGATAAGACAGAGGTGCTTTTGGTTCGGAAATCCACAGCTCGGGTATTGGACTATCACCCTGCTCTGAATGGGGTTGCACTCCCTCTGAAGGAGCAGGCCCGCAGTTCGGGGGTTCTCTTGGATCCACAGCTGCTCCTGGACTCCCAGGTGGTGGCGGTGGCCAGGGGAGCCTTTGCTCAGCTTTGGCTGATTCGCCAACTGCGACCATACCTGAGCTGTGCGGACCTGGCCACAGTGACCCACGCCCTAGTGACATCAATATTAGATTATTGCAATGTGCTCTACGTGGGGCTGCCTCTGAAGACGGTCCGGAAATTACAACTGGTACAGAACGCGGCTGCTCATGCGGTTACTGGGGCATATCGGTTTGACTCTGTCGAGACATTGCTTCGGCAACTACACTGGCTGCCGGTTCCTTTCTGGGCCTGATTCAAGGTGCATGTTTTGACCTTTAAAGCCCTTTACGGCTCGGGCCCAGGGTATTTGAGGGACCGCCTCCTTCCATACAATCCTACCCGTGCTCTAAGGTCATCTGGGGGGGGGGCTTTTAACTGTGCCGCCACCAGGAGAGGTGAGAGGGGCGGCGGCCAGGAAGAGGGACTTCTCGGCGGTGGCCCCCCAACTTTGGAATACTTAGAACTAAGAACTGCTCCCTCTTTGACAACATTTTGGCGGGGATGAAGACCTTCCTATTCCAACAAGCTTTTTATTGTTGACAGCCTGCCTGGTTTTTATACTCACTCTATATATTTTAGGATCCACGGGGTTGGCTGTTTAAATTTTTAAATGTTAAATGTTAATTATTTTAATACTGTTTTTTAATTATTGTTTTTAATTCTCAAATATTGTAATTGTATTGTATTTTTGTTGTTGTAAGCCGCCTTGGGTGCCTATGGGGCAGAAAGGCGGGGTATAAATTGAATTGATAATAATAATAGTGACCTAATCAAATGACACTCCTGAAATGCAAATTGGCATTCCTGGACTGCAGCAGTTGCACGCCCATGAAACATCCCTTACAGAAAGCAAGATGAGGACAAAATATGATGTAAAAGCCTGAATTTAAACAATTTAACCAAAAAAAACTTTTTTAAAAAATTGAAAATTCAAACTGCGAACGCTCACAAAAGTAATACAGCCAGAGTAAGGTCTGCATCTTCCAAGATGGCTGCTCCCAGCTTTCCTCAACCCACCTGACATCAGGTCACAACTCACCAAGTTTAAGAAACACTGGAGTAGTGTATTGCATTGGGAGCTAGCCCCACAAAGGAGTAGTTGAATAATCACTTTGTCCCAAAAATTAATCCCCCAAATATGGGCTGCATGAATCAACATCAAGAAAAGGCAACTGGTGAGAAAACAACAGGAACACATGCAGAGGCAGATCTAAAGGAGGGCAGAGCTCTAAGTTTTGCAAGAAGCCTTACCTTGCAGTGGAAATCACTCCTCCCCTGCACCGTTTTAGCCAATCTTCACAGGGAAAAGCAACATCTTGGCATTGCTTACTGGCTACAGCAGCAAGAGAGAGGAGGGATTTACATGACAGGGTAAGGCTTCTTGCAACACTTAGAGCTTTGCCCTCCCTGAGATCCGCCTCTGAACACATGCTATACTACATTTTTATTAAAGTCCACACACAACAGAATATTCAGATAAGCACATAAGGCAATTTATTTTCAAAGACATCAGTAATAACGGTACTACTCTTTGCTGCAGGAAACATCTAGTCAAAGAATATGGATCAAGAAATTGCTTTATGCTTTAGAAACTAATCGTGTGAAAATAAATTCCTATTTTTATTTCATGCAATTTTTTCTGAAATAAAATATGAAAACATGTTCTTATTTCATTTTACTGTTTAAACGTCTAGCTACCTTCTGCAATAAAAAAAATACATCTGCTTTATGTTTATATCTCAAGGGCTTGGATATTAAGTCAATAGTACTTTTGGGGGATAATCAAAGAGATTGTTTTACAGGTAGAAGTGCAAACGCTAAGCCATCAAAATAATAAAACAATGTCTGCATTCTGTTCCTGTTCTCAGAAAATGGGCCCATTTGAATCCACAAATCTTTGAAATGTAAATCATGAAGCTGCGGGAAGGCATTTTATGATGAACATATTGAGTAGGCTGATGGGCAGGGCTGGGAAGTGGCCATTAGGCCTCATCCAAGCCTCCATTCCTGGGCTGCAATTCGGGCCATGCAGTGTCCTCTGTGCCTGCTATACAAAAGGCGCAGATCCAAGGAACCCATAGGGGAGACCGGAGCCTCCCCTGGTGCAAGGGTATTGTGGGATATGACTATTGATCCATGATTTGGAACACAGAAGCTAAACTATAAACCTGTAATTTAGAGCAAAAAGTAGTGACAAAGGATCAGCTTGTGTTTTCAGGCCAGCTAGCCGGATAAATTGGAGAGGGGAGGGGGAAGTTGCAGAAGAAAGTTACAAAGGAAAGTTACAAGGGGACGTGTGCATTCCAGAGCCAAAAGCTTTCGTTTCTCCTCAGAGCTAGATAAGAGTAACACTTTGCAGCAGACAGTCAGCAGACAGTTTCAGCCTTGAGGGGGAATAAATTGGGCATGCCTAAAAAGCCCTCATGAATATTACGCCCAGTGGCATCATTCACCCGGTACGCTGGGCGGGACTTACCTTTGAGCGGCAGTCCGCCCGTTGCGTCTCGCCGCGTTCCGCCGCTTTTTCCCACCCGCCCCGGTAGGTGGGAACGCGGCAGAATGCGGCGACGCAACGGGCGGACTGCCGCTCAAAGGTAAGTCCCGCCCAGCGTACTGGGTGAATGACACCACTGATTACGCCATACCTCTTCCTCATTAAATCCAGATTAGCATGAACATACGTTGTATGTACAAGGGGGGAAGCACATGTCAAAGAGTTATGAAGTAGGAAGTCTAAAATATTCTGTTGGGGCGCTGTTAATTGGTTGAGCTGAGACCAATGAGGGTAAAGGAAAGAAGACACACCTGAGGGTATAAATTGTTAAACCTGATGATTCAAAGAGTGGCTTGTGGCTTGGATTGTTTGTGTGTTTTTCCCTTGCCACCCGTGTTTGCAAATACGTAAATAAACCTTTGTTTTGAATAGACAATTGGAGTCTAAATCTATTCCTGACAGTATGAACGTGCCCTAACACCAGGGAGGCTTTAGCGGCCTCTTAACCTGCACTGGATACAGCGCAGGCCCACTAGCCTGCCTATTCCGGCTCAAGTTAGGATTGCACCCAGCAATTGTCAGCGTTGTCATTCAGCCGGAACGCTGGGCAGGAGGAATGGGTGAGCAGTAGCCCGCCCGTTGCGTTCCGGTCCGTTTCACCGTCTTGCGGGGGCGGGGAAGACGGCGAAACGAACCGGAACGTAACAGGCGGGCTGCCACTCATCCGTTTCTCCCGCCCAGCGTTCCGGCTGAATGACAACGCTGATTGCACCCGAAATCTTGTCTATACGAAAATCTGCACTGAATTTTGATGATGTTAAAGTTCCTTTGATAAAACTCACATTGATGTTCCAAATTAGTACAGCCATGGGTGTTTACTAAATCTGCTGGCCCCTTCCGAGGGTAACGAAGAAGCAACAGGAAACATTAAAAAGCCAGAATCAGATATATCATGCGGAAGGCTTTCTGAGCTGTGAAATGAGAGCACTAAAACAAGAAGCCATCAATGACTATAGTGTAGATAAAAAGAAAAAAGAAGAAGCTGCAGCGGGCATAATTCTTGGCCGAAGTATAATTATCTGTCCTTAAAAGTGCAATTACACAGTAATGTGGTGTGTGAAACAGAAGCATAGCCAGAGGGGGGTGTAGTAAGTATATCAGGAGCTGCAAAGTGCTGTGTAAGCAGCCCCTCCTGCTCACCGTCAGAGCCATTCGGGGCAGCGATGGCAATATGCAGGCCATATTTACCTTCGCTTCTTCCCCCATCTGACTACCCTATTGGTGAGAAATACCGTCAATATTTCTAAAAACAGATTGAGAGCACAATTCTAACCTGGAGTTAGACCAGCCCAGTTAGGCGCGCAAAATTTGGCTGGCACAAGGGCCACCGTCAAGCGCATGTGGACCACTCTCGGAGTCAGGGAGGATGACGCACATCTGTGCGGTGGCCACTTTGACTTGGAGAGTGGTCCAAACATACTTTAAGGTGTCCCTTGTGCTGTCCAAACTTTGCTGGCCTAACTGTGCCGGACTAACTCCAGTTTAGGATTGCACCCTGAGAAACTAAAATGTTGTGATTTCCAAACTGAGATGAACTATCGAACAGCCTAATTTCAGACAGTGATGCGTTTCTGTTCACATGGCTTACACTGTTGGGTTACCTGAAATACATTCTTCTGATTTTCATGGAAACAGACTTAATTTTGAACGGTTTGCCATTCGTTGTCCAGGTTTCCCACCGAATCCCTGTTTCCAGCATCCTCCTCGTCAACTGGTGAACGCCGTTGAGGTTTGCAAGGCCGCATTGGCTGAACCACCAGCCTGTTTTCTTACTAAAGTTACTGCAGCTCTTTACCGTCTGTTCCTGGAGAGAACACGCGGGATTGCAACCGTCATTGTCTACGTCAAACGTGCTAAAAGGAAACGTATTCTGGTTGTCTTCTTTTACTTTCCCCCGAAATGCATCACCTGAGGGACAGGAAGAAAAAACAAAGCAACTAATCGAGCCAATTGGATCACAATTCAATGTGCAAGTCTTGTATAAATAAATAAATACATAAATATAATACATATTATATATAATATATATATTATATATAAAATAATACATGTATTTATATACCGCCTTTCTTAAGATCACTAGATTTCTCTAATGACTGTAACTCAAGGCGGTTTACATAGGCAGACTTTTATTCACAACCCCGAAGGTTTTTACAATTTACAGAAATGTTCTATCTTTCAAGAACAACACTCATTCAGAGCTTTCTTTCTGGATTTAGCCTTCTTTCTTAGCCGCCCGTCTGTCTTCTGCTGGCTGATAAGAGGCTTCCCTGCTCCCACCAGAGATGCAGCTGACTTCAGCACACTCCTCCTCCCACGAGGCAGCTGGAACTCAGCTTTTAATCAGCCGCAGTTTGCAAGGTCTGCCGCTCACAGAGACTTCTGGTAGTCTTGAGCTCACGACCTTCAGATCTTCAGCTGTTATCTTCGGGCAAATGGAGGCATTAACCCTCTCGGCTAAATCTTCTGGATTCATATATAAATCCAGTAAAGAAATAACAACATAATACATATAAATAAATACTAAACAGAATGAATAATTATAAAATAATTAAATAAACAATTTAATAATAATGATGATGATGATGATGATGATGATGATGATGATGATGATGATAATGATAAATTAATAAATAATTTGTTGTTGTTGTTGTTGTTTAGTCGCTAAGTCGTGTCCGACTCTTCGCGACCCCATGGACCACAGCACGCCAGGCCTCCCTGTCCTCCACTAGCTTCCTGAGTTCGCCCAATTTCATATTCATTGCTTCGGTGACACTATCTAACCATCTCATCCTCTGTCGCCCCCTTCTCCTTTTGCCTTCAATCTTTCCCAGCATGAGGGTCTTTTCTAAAGAGTCCTCTCTTCTCATCAGGTGGCCAAAGTATTGGAGCTTCAGCTTCAGCATTTGTCCTTCCAGGGAGCAATCAGGCTTGACTTCCTGGAGAATTGACCGATTGGATCTCTTTGCAGTCCAGGGGACTCTCAAGAGTCTTCTCCAACACCATAATTCAAAAGCATTGATTCTTCGACGCTCTGCCTTTCTTATGGTCCAGCTCTCACAGCCATACATGGCTACTGGGAAAACCATCGCTTTGACTATGCGAACCTTTGTTGGCAGGGTGATGTCTCGGCTTTTGATTAAGCTATCTAGGTTCACCATAGCTTTCTTCCCAAGAAGTAAACGTCTTTTAATTTCATGGCTGCAGTCACCATCTGCGGTGATCTTGGAGCCCAGGAAAATAAAGTCTGTCACTGCTTCCATTTCTTCCCCTCCTATTTGCCAGGAAGTGATGGGAGTGGTTGCCATGATCTTAGTCTTTTTAATGTTGAGCTTCAACCCAATTTTGGCACTTTCCTCTTTCACCCTCATCAAAAGGTTCTTTAGGTCTTCCTCACTTTCTGCCAGTAGAGTGGTATCGTCTGCATATCTGAGGTTGTTGATATTTCTCCCAGCAATCTTGATTCCAGCTTGTGAGTCATCCAGCCCTGCCTTCCTCATGATGTACTCTGCGTATAAGTTAAATAAGCAGGGTGACAATATACAGCCTTGTCGTACTCCTTTCCCAATTTTAAACCAGTCGGTTGTTCCATGTCCAGTTCTAACTGTTGCTTCCTGACCCGCATAAAGGTTTCTCAGAAGGCAGATCAGGTGGTCTGGAACTCCCATCTCTTCAAGAACTTGCCACAGTTTGTTGTGATCCACACAATCAAAGGCTTTAGCATAATCAATGAAGCAGAGGTAGATGTTTTTCTGGAACTCCCTTGCTTTCTCCATGATCCAGCGAAGGTTGGCAATTTGATCTCTAGTTCCTCTGCCTCTTCGGAAACCAGCTTGTACATCTGGTAGTTCTCGATTCGCATACTGCTGAAGCCGAGCTTGTAGGATTTTGAGCATGACCTTGCTAGCATGTGAAATGAGTGCAATGGTGCGGTAATTCGAGCAATCTTTGGCATTGCCCTTCTTTGGGATTGGATTGTAAACTGATCTTTTCCAGTCTTGTGGCCACTGTTGGGTTTTCCAAATTTGCTGGCATATGGAGAGCAGCACTTGGACAGCATCATCTTTTAAGATTTTGAGTAATTCCGCTGGAATGCTGTCACCTCCACTAGCTTTGTTGTTAGTGAGGCTTTCTAAAGCCCACTTGACTTCACTCTCCAGGATGTCAGGTTCGAGCTCAGTGACTGTACCACTGTGGTTATCAGGGACATTTAGATCGGCCTTATAGAGTTCCTCTGTGTATTCTTGCCACCTCTTCTGAATCTCATCTGCTTCTGTTAGGTCCTTGCCATTTTTGTCCTTTATTGTGCCTACCTTAGCATGAAATTGTCCTTTGACATCTCCAATTTTCTTGAAGAGATCTCTAGTCCTCCCCATTCTGTTGTTTTCCTCTATTTCTTTGCATTGCTCATTTAGAAAGGCCTTCCTATCTCTCCTTGCTGTTCTCTGGAAATCTGCATTCAGTTGGGTATATCTTTTCCTTTCTCCCTTGCTTTTGGCTTCTCTCCTTTCCTCAGCTATTTGTAAAGCCTCGTCAGACAGCCACTTTGCCTTCTTGCATTTCTTCCTCTTTGGGATGGTTTTAGTTGCTGCCTCCTTTACGATGTTACAGACCTCCGTCCAAAGTTCTTCAGGCACTCTGTCTACCAAATCTAAGCCCCTAAATCTATTTGTCACCTCCACTGTATATTCGTAGGGGATCTGATTTAGGTCATACGTGGAGGGCCTAGCGGTTTTCCCTACTTTTTTCAGTTTAAGCCTGAATTTGGCAAGAAGAAGCTGATGATCTGAGCCACAGTCAGCTCCAGGTCTTGTTTTGACTGCCTGTATGGAACTTTTCCATCTTTGGCTGCAAAGAATGTAATCAATCTGATTTCGATGTAGACCATCTGGTGAAGTCCATGTGTACAGTCGCCATTTGTGTTGCTGGAAAAGGGTGTTTGCTATGACTAATGTGTTCTCCTGACAGAACTCTATCAGTCTTTGCCCTGCTTCATTTTGTACTCCAAGACCAAACTTGCCTGTTATTCCTCTTACCTCTTGACTGCCTACTTTAGCATTCCAATCCCCTATGATGAGAAGGACATCTTTTTTGGGTGTCAATTCTAGAAGCTGTTCTAGGTCTTCATAGAAGTGGTCAACTTCTTCCTCATCAGCACCAGTGGTTGGGGCGTAGACTTGGATTACTGTGATGTTGAAAGGTTTGCCTTGGATCCGAATGGAAATCATTCTATCATTTTTGAGGTTATACCCCAGTACTGCTGTTCTCACTCTCTTGTTCACGATGAAGGCTACTCCATTTCTTCTAAGGGATTCCTGCCCACAGTAGCAAATATAATGGTCATCTGAATTAAATTCTCCCATTCCTGTCCACTTTAGTTCACTAACTCCCAGGATGTCGATGTTCAGCCTTGACATCTCACATTTGACCACATCTAGCTTGCCTTGATTCATAGATCTGACGTTCCAGGTTCCTATGCAGTATTGTTCTTTGCAGCATCACACTTTCCTTTCACTTCCAGACACATCCACAGCTGAGCTTCCTTTCAGTTTTGGCCCAGCTACTTCACTCTTTCTGGAGCTACTAGTACTCGTGTTCTGCTCTTCCCCAGTAGCATAATGGACACCTTCCAACCTGAGGGTCTCATCTTCCAGTGTCATATCGTTTAGCCTTTTTCTTCTGTAATCCATGGGGTTTTCTTGGTAAGAGTACTGGAGTGGGTTTGCCATTTCCTTCTCCAGCGGATCACATTTAGTCAGAACTCTCTACTATGACCTGTCCATCTTGGGTAACCCTACATGGCATAGCTCACAGCTTCATTGAGCTACTCAAGCCCCTTCGCCACGACAAGGCAGTGATCCATGAAAGATTAATAATTGGGGCCCTACATACCAAACCTGCCATATTGTGAGCAGCTGGCTCTCAGAGTTCCAGTCACCTGCAAATCACACACTTTGGGGGCTGGGGAAGGGAAGCAATCCCTGCTAATCCATATCACACATGAACAGCGATGAAAGCTCACAATCTCCACAATTGGAAGAGCCTTATGTCAAGTGCCTTGTTGCAAGATCTGCTTTCAGGCTACCATTGGTCTTAGCAGTGATATCTGGAACTTAGAGCGCAATCCTATACTGCGCTGGATTGGCAAGGCCTGCCGGCCAACACCCAATCCAACGCAATCTAGTGGAGGCTGGAGCCTCCCCTATGCGCTCCTCGGATCTGCGCCTGCTAAATAGATCCAAGGAGGCCGCGCAGCCTCCCGAACGGGTCTAGGAGCCTCCCCTCTGGTAAGGGCACGAACGTGCATAGGATTGAGCCCTTACACAAGAAAGCTACTAGAGTCTCTCATCATCCTGCAAGAGTATCTTAAGCTTTCCTTTGAGCAACATGATTTCTTTCTCCCGCTGCATTGTTTTCTGCTGAAGAAAACAAATAACATTTGCTATACTGTAGAAGGGTTCGTTTTCAAGAAGCTGACTGGCAGCTTGTTTGCCTGTTTAGCAGCTCATGTACCCCTGCTAACTGGGCAAGAGGCACTTTTTCAAGTGGTGCTCCTCTTATATTTAGCAGGGGGAGAGTAATTGTCCCTCTTCACCCATGTGCAGTCTTTCTAGTGGCTGCTGCTAGTGGTCTGCCTTTTTGTAGTTTGTGAGCCCTTTGGGACAGGGAGCCATTTAATTTTATTATTATTACGATTTGCCTGTAAACCACTTTGTGAACTTCATGTACCTGTTTGATTGACTGATGTCTGTATAGATCTGCAACTGTTTCAGTACTTACTGCAGATGCCATATCATCCAATAGCATGAATGTCTGTGAATAACATCTGGATGTGTCTCTCAAATGATGGGAGCTCAAAATGAAGGCCATATGCTTGAGAATACCTATACTTTGCTTCGCCTCTAGATTAGACTCTAACAACAGGTTGCATAAGGCAGACTGTAATTTGGTGTTGACACTGAATAAAATAACGGAGATCATTACGGAAATAAAAAAAGACACCAAGGTCTATTGCTTTCTTAGCAATTTCCTGTCTGAAGACACACTGCACTGCAGGTTATTTATCAGCTACTGTAACTTTCTCATTTGCAGTCTTTTATTTTACAGCAATGTGGCTTTGCACAGCCAAGTCTTACCAGCATTTCCAGAGTAGCGCCCTAAATGTATTTTAAAGGAGCAGGCTTCATCCTCCAACCAAAAGCTGTCATATGATGCATATGCATACGTGTCATCTTCAGACTCCAAGTCTACGTAAAGCATGAAGTTGGCTGTTTTCTGGTTTGTTACGTGGAAAATCTTTCGGAGTCCCAGCCAAAATTCCCCTATAAACAGAATTAAAATAAGCTTTAGAAGAATAGAAGGAAAGATTTACTGCCTTCCCTCGGTCTGTTACCC
Source organism: Lerista edwardsae (assembly GCA_029204185.1). Classification (NCBI taxonomy): domain Eukaryota; kingdom Metazoa; phylum Chordata; class Lepidosauria; order Squamata; family Scincidae; genus Lerista; species Lerista edwardsae. The sequence continues at coordinate 20,471 of JAJKFI010037537.1, forward strand.
TCGGTCTGTTAGCACAAACTAACCGTGGAAATTTTGAGAGTATTTACAGATGATCACCAGCCTCTCACTGGCTCTTCTGATCACCACTTCTTGCTCTCTCTCTCTCTCTTTTTTTTCCCCGTTAAATTTTATTTTTATTAGAACAACAAAAACAAATTCACCACTATAAAACAAAAACTAAACAAAAACCAAATTCAGAACATATAAGGCAAGCCTGGAATGATACATCTAAATTACTTGCAACCTTTACAATATACTGTATGAATAACTGCTCAAATTAAAAATTGTGTCTCTTAGCCAACCTCCTATTCTTTTCTTTTAATACTTTTTAATCTCCTTATCATTTATTTTAATCTCCAGCAAAATATTTCACGTCTAAATCACCCACCTATTCATCCAATCCTTAATTTGTTACACCAAAATAACCCTTCTCACGCAGGAAGTCAATGAGTGGTTTCTAGTTATTCATAAATGACTTTACTGACTTCTCTTCAAGCAAAATCGTAAATTTGTCCATTTCCATTAAGTCCAGAATTTTAATCCAACAACCTTCAACTGAAGGTACCTCTGGAACTTTCCAATACTGTGCATATAGTATCCTTGCTGCAGTTGTCATATACAAAAATAAGATATCAAAGTCTTTTGGAACCTCTCTTTGATGCAATGGGAAATGTCTACACATTCTTCTGAGTGGGCTTCTTCTTATTGGGGAAGGCCCTACACATGGATGTGTGTGTGTGTTCTGGTCTGTGTTCATTTTATTGCTTGAGATCAGTAGTGTCATTCACAAACAAGCTGCCGGAACACGAGGCGGGACTTACCGCTTGATTGACAGGCAGTCCGTGACGCGTCGCTGCCTGCCTGCCCGCCCGCCACAGGGGCGCCCCCCAGGCAAGCGGGCACCCCCTCTGAAGCCAGGAGTGCCCGCGCAGCGGTCGGGCAGGCAGCGATGCGTCACGAACGGGCAGCCAATCAGGCGGTAAGTCCCGCCTCGCGTTCCGGCAGCTCATTTGTGAATGACACTACTGCTTGAGATAACATACCACAAAATGCCACAAGAGAGAGGGGTGAACATGAGAGAGGGGTGCAAGACCAGTGGTGGGATTCAAATAAATTAACAACCGGTTCTATGACATCATAGCCGGAGCCAAAAAAAAACAACAACCCAAAGCCAGCCGAGGTAAGCGAGTGGGCGGGGCCCGGCCATTTAACAACCGGTTCTATAGAACCTGGGTGAACCCCTTGAATCCCACCACTGTGCAAGAGGTAAACTGATCTGCCCAGGTCAAAAAAAGGGGCCCTAGGATCCAAAGGAGGGGGCCCAGAAATTTCCTGGGGTGGCCTCAGGGGAGTGGAAGATGGACGTCAGGCTGACAGGGATGCCAAGCCTTCTGGGCAGGTAGACCTGGGCTCCAGAGACAGTTCTGGCTCTTGTCACCTTCCCTCTGCCCTGTTTTGCCCCTCCCCACCCCCACTTCACCCTTTTCTGCCCCATTTCTCCCCCTCTCCTCCTCCTTTGGGAAGGGGCCCCCAAGAAACTTTGTACCCCTTGATAAAAATTTCTCTTGGAGGCCCTGGCCACAAGCACAGCAATTGCGGGGGGGGGGGGAATAGTTCTGTGGTGAAGAAACGTCAGCCCTTCCCAACATCCTTCCCCTGACCGAACCCTCTCTTGCATCAGCCCCAGCCAGCGGCGTCATGCAACTGGAACGCTGGGTGGGAGGAACAGGTGAGCGGTAGCCCGCCCATTGCGTACTGCTCCGTTTTGCCGTCTTCCCCGCCCCCGCGGGCGGGGAAGGCAGCGAAACGGAGCGGTACGCAACGGGCGGGCTGCCGCTCACCTGTTCCTCCCACCCAGCGTTCCGGCTGCATGACGCCGCTGGCTCCAGCCCTTTGGCTTCCTACTCCTCCACCTCCATTACCAACATTTCCTCACCCTGGGAACAGTCTGAAGAAATTGCAGCTCCCCATCCAGCCAAGGTCACACTCCTTGTGTAGATCCCGAGCTCAGTTGGGATTACAAAAAGTAAAAAAGTCATGTTGGTACCTGAAAGGTCACCGAATCCATCCAAATAGTCAGACCATGTCCTTTGAAATTCAACTATTCCCTCGGTTCTTTTCTGAATGACTGTCCATCCCCCTCCTCTAAATTCCATTTCACATAAGACCTAGAACAAATAAAGACCCTTGATACAGCCTACTAGTTATGTAGCCGTCTCATGACACGTGTTTCTTTTAAAGCAAAGCAAACCAAAATCTAGACATAAGATTGCATGAAGTCTGATGTTCAGATCTGCAAAGGAATGCCAGACATTTTGCTCAGGGATTGCATTAGGGCTCGGCTAGGGCAGGCACTGTCTAAGAGCTCACACCAATCAAGGGGGCCACCAGCCCAGACCAATTTCCAAAGCCTTATTATGCAATGCAGTGACAAACGGAGGCCTGAGTGCACCCATGGCTGGCACCGAAACCGCACCCCCAGGACATCGCCCTGCCCCCGTGCGTCACTCCAACACACCTCCCTGCGCCCGGAAATGCTCCATTTCAGAGCGTAACGGAGGCCAGGGAGGATGGGCCAGCCGAAGAGCACGCAGTTTCCCCCACGGACTGCGCGCAATGGCGCCCCGCCGCTGCCTGGCGCCCATGGCTCTCGCCACCCTGGGCTACCGGTCAGATACGCTTCTGATGCAATGCACCATCAGGAGACCAAGGGAGGGACGACAAATGCAGTGCTTTGCCCCAGGGCCCCCAGCAACCTGATGCTGGTATCAAGCAAAGTGCCTAGGAATGTCCATCTACTGCATAATTTAATCTTTTAAGAAGGAAATATGGTAGACTCAGAATGATTGTGGTGGTTCTAGAATTCTCAAAGTTCTGTTGTGTTCAGCCAACCAATCCAGGGTTGGCACTCCCACACGCAGCGTTCGTTTGCTGAGTTCCATCCGGCTGGTTTGGACTGGGGTCCAAAAAGAAAATTTCCCTGGACCACCGCAGCAGATACACAACTAACAATCGAACTTAAGCCTTAACAACAGAGAACATTTGGACAGGAAGTGAAAATGTCAGGCACTTCGGGCAAAGGCAATCGTGTCATCTTGGAATTCTTGGTATCAAGGGAAAGTACTGCGAAGGGTAGTCAGGCACCTGCTCTGGGTTTCCAGAAAGCTAAGCATAAGCCTCTCAGAGCATAAGAACATAAGAAGAGCCCTGCTGGATCAGGCCAAAGGCCCATCTAGTCCAGCTTCCTGTATCTCACAGCGGCCCACCAGGTGCCCCAGGGAGGCATGAGACAACAAGATGTTGTTGCCACTCCCTTGCACCCGGTACCAGTAGCCCGCCACCTTTGTGGTTGCACAACCCTAACTTGCTCTGGAACGGCAGGCTGGTGGGCCTGCGCTATATCCAGCCCACGTTGGAGTGGGCAGGAGCCTCCCTGGGGCAAGGGCATGTTTACGCCGTTGCCCAGGGTAGGCGCCAGCCACCGAAATGGGCTCGCTTGGAACTGCGCCTGCTGTTTAGAACTCAGCTGGCCCCCACTGGATCTGTGCCTGCTATTTTGCGGATACAGAATCGAGGTGGCCCTGTAAGGCTTTCAGGCGCGGGAGGGGGGCATAGGATTTGGTGCCAGCATCTGCCGCCATCTGTGGCCCGTCCCGGGCCCCCTGCCCAGCCCCATTCTCTGCCTTCCCTCCAGCCAGTTCTGCCTCCTCCTCGTCCCGAAAAGCCCTCCTACCAGCTAGCAGGGATGATATTTACCACCTGGGACTCCCGTTCTGTGTTATTCTGGCACAGAGGCTCAGTGTCGACTTGTACTGGCCTCTCTGCCAGCACTGAATGTCTGCATTGGCGAGAAATTGCCTTACGGCACAACACCTGGCAGCGGAACTGTGAGTGCAGTGGTGGCGGAATAGGATTGGGCCAGCGGTGTTATGCTGCTGGAACGCTGGGTGGGACATCCGGGTGATCGACAGCCCGCCTGTCGCGTTCCGGAGCGTTACGCCGTTTGCGTAATGTACAAGAGCGGCATAATTGGTTACACAAACGGCGTAATGCTCCGGAACGCGACGGACGGGCTGTCGATCACCCGGATGTCCCGCCGAGCATTCCGGCAGCATAACACCGCTGGATTGGGCCCTAAAGCCCATGAAAGCCCTCCCCCGCCTTTTATTCCTGGCACTGTCTCTACACAGATCTCATCCTGAAGGTCTGGACTGAAGAATGCAAAACAGATTTTCTCAGTCTTTGGGAATCACAAAAGGCTGAGCTGGCTAAAGCTACAGTGCTGGGACTGAGTCCACAAGGGAGTAGAGTGTTTGTTTGGCAGGTCGGTTTAGTTCCCTGGAACAGCACTGCCTGCAAGACTGTGATAGGCATTCCAGATTGTGTAGCTAAGTCATGCTGTAGCTAAGAAGCACTGCCACAGATGAAAACCTTTCCTGTCATGGGTTCGACTGGAGGGTGCAATTCTAACCAACTTTCCAGCTGTGTCAATGGAGCATGTGCTGCACCCTGCAGTGAAGGTGAAGTCACAGACCTCCTCAAGGGAACCGAATGTTGGTTCCCTCACCTCGGAGCTGCATTGCCTTTACCCCAGGGCTGGAAGGTTGGTTGGGATTGCACCTTCAGTACACATTATGGCAGCAGACTTGGATCTTAGAACTAGAATTCATGTAAAGCAGGTGGGTGAACAGTGGTGGGTGAGAAGAGATGCTGATCTGTTCCCCAAACAGGAAGGGCAGGAAGTATGGACGGATGGTTGAGCTGCTGGTACTGCCTGAAGCTTTTGGATGGGAGATGGAATGCCAGGCTGGGACAAGCTGCAGTACCTGTTGTGGCAGAATGAGGTCACTGTGGAGCTGGTTAGTCAGTGTGGGAATGTGTGAGAAGGCCAGCCGGCAAAAGAATGGAGTACAATCTTGAGGACCTGTCCAGGCTAGACTTACGATCACCTGCTGAAGCTCGAGGTTACACGGCCAGAGGAGAGACTTACAATTGTCTACTGAAGTTCGATGGCACACAGCCAGAGGAGAGGACTACACTGTGAAGACTACATGTGGGACTGAGGATTTGGTGAATCAAACAATTAAATGTTGTATATTTGCAAAACCCCACTGAAAGACTAGTCTAGTCTGCACATGTAATCCACCTTGGGCATTTGCTTCGGCATGGGAGAGACAGGGTACAAATTCTTTAAATAAAAATAAATAACCAGCCACTTTTTGCTTGAAAGGATTTGTGAAAGGAAACCTGAAAGGATTTATTTAATTCTACCATAAGAAAATTAAAACAGTTTTTTTTTCAAGCAAGTGCTTTTTTTCTTTTCTTCTCCCAAGCAAGTGCAACACTGAACAAACGTTTGTTACCTCAAAGGGATAACTTGATCCTTCGGGATGGATTATGTAGAGACCACTTGGAGTTTTTGTAACAGAGCCAATAGCATCTTTAATATCGCTGCAGTCCAAACCTGATGGGCAACAGAGGATTTCAGGTTCAATTTTGTTAAAAAAAAATGAACAAATAGCAAATATGCAATAAAAAAAGGAGACACTGACTGAGGGCCCAATCCTATCCAACGTTCCAGCACTGATGCAGTCATGCCAAAAGGGTGCACACTGCATCATGTGGTGGTAGGGGGGGCAGTCCTAGAGACCTCTTCTATCTAGCGGAGGTAATGTTTTTCCCTTACCTTGAGGCTGCATTGTGGCTGCACTGGTGCTGGAAGATTGGATAGGATGGGGCCCTTAACCTCTTCCCTTTCCCCAGCTATATATGAGGGCAGTTCCATATATGTTCCATATATGAGGGCAGAAGATTTAGTCGAGAGGGTTAATGCCTCCGTTTGCCTGAAGATAAGAGCTGAACATCTGAAGGTCGCCAGTTCGGGACTACCGGAAGTCTCTGTGAGCGGCAGACCTTGTAATTGCGACTGATTAACAGCTGAGCTATCTCCGGCTGCCTTGTGAGAGGGGGAGTGTGCCGGGGAAGCCAGCAGAAGACAAACGGGTGGCCAGAAAGAAGACTAAATCCAGAAAGATCCATCTGTATGTGTTGTAGTTCTTGTAAGATAGAACGTTTCTGTAAATTGTAAAAACCTTTGGTTTATGAATAAAGTCTGCCTATGTAAACCGCCTTGAGTTATAGTCATTAGAGAAATCTAGTGACCTAAGAAAGGTGGTATATAAATACAAGTATTGTTATTGTTATTGTTATTGTTATTGTTATTGTTATTGTTATTGTTATTGTTATTAATGCAAGTGCATATATGGAAGCTTGTCCTCGGACAAAAACGCCGGCTCTACAGGCTTTGAAATGGAGATGAGCATCGCCCGCTACAGTCCGTCACAACTAGACCATTCGGTCACGGGGAAACCTTTACCTTTATGCAAGTGCAATTGGGCAGCCCAATCCCGGACTCCCTGACTGCTGCAGGTGCAGCAGTAGCCAAAAGACTATCTCTGCACCCAGCGGCACAAGGCCGCTGCTGGAGTCTCCCCAGAGAAGGGGACATTCACCCCCTTCCCCTGGGGAAAGCTCCCCGCAGTGGGGCTCCTCAGCTCAACGCCAGCTATTTTGCCGGAAGTGAATTGAGCAGCCCAGTGTCAGGCTGCCCGAGCCACCACTGTGGATAAGATTCGGTGGTGGAAGCTACCGCCAGATCCCACCCCCTTGCGGCTGGCTCCTCCGCTCCCCCTGCCGGGTTCCTCCCCCTCCCCACCCAGTTCCTCCCTGCCTCCCCCACGACAAACGGGCTGACCGGCTGCCGGCACTTCTGGACCACCAGCCAGCCACCCACTCGCATTGGGGCCGGGCGCTGGCGTGCTTTTTTGATATACAACAAAGCAAAATAGTATGGACTTTTTAAACAAAACTTCTTAAGAAGATCCTTATTATGGAGATGGGACCAAATAAGATATAAAATATACACAAAAATTCCGAGATGGATAAAACCTTTAGAAATTGCAACAAAACCGGATTGGATTAAAGAAGATCAGACAACAACAACAACAACAACAACAACAACAACAACAACAACAACAACAATAATAATAATAATAATAATAATAATAATAATAATAATAATAATAAATTTATATACCACCTTTCTTAAGATCACTAGATTTCTCTAATGACTGTAACTCAAGGCGGTTTACATAGGCAGACTTTTATTCACAAATCCGAAGGTATTTACAATTTACAGAAATGTTCTATCTTTCAAGAACAACACTCATACAGATCTTTCTGGATTTAGCCTTCTTTCTTTCTTTCT
>JAJKFI010037538.1:0-27722 GCA_029204185.1 Lerista edwardsae
GGATCAGGCCAAGGCCCATCTAGTCCAGCTTCCTGCATCTCACAGTCGCCCACTAGATGCTTCAGGGAACACACAAGACAACAAGATGCCTGCATCTCGTTGCCACTCCCCTACAGCTGTGATGGGATTGTAGTATGTATGTGAGTAGGAGAGGGCCATGATACATGTTTCTACTGGGCCCTCCAGGATGACACTTAGACCTTGTTGATGGCTTCCCCATTCCACACATTCCAGAGAGAACACAGGGTCAAGAAACCATGAAAGAGCTTCCACAAAGAGACACCAGCTGACCATTAAAGACCATTAACATTCTCCGGTGAAAGCCCAGGCTTTAAGACATGAATTGCTTTAAGACCAAACCACAGCGGCAAACTCGTTCACAAAGATCAGACAGCAAACCTGCAACAATATTACACAGCTTTGACCTTTCAAACTGCTCCTTTGTTACTCATGGGATCCAGTTTCATTTATTGCTTTCCGTATTGGGTTGGATTAAAAAGTGCCCTTCTGTATACAGAAGGAATCTTCTGTTCTTTGAAGAGCTGCTTTAAACATAAAATTAGAATGTTATGTGAGAAATGTGACACCAGAAACCTAGCTATTGGGAAGTAGCTGGTGACAACATGTTAAGTATTGGTAGGCCCCACAATGTGCCATGTAAGTAGCCCCTCCCTTTCGCTGTCAGTGACATTCTGGGCAGCGATAGAGGTGCGTTGGAGTAATTTAAAAAAGGGTTGAGAATAAAACGGCCAATATTATTATGCTGTTGTACAAATCAATGGTAAGGCCCCATCTGGAGTTCTGCATACCAGTTCTGGTCGCCACATCTCAAAAAGGACATAGTGGAGCTGGAAAAGGTGCAGAAGAGAGCAACGAAGATTATTACAGAGCTGGGACACCTCCCTTACGAAGAAAGACTGCAGCGTTTGGAGCTCTTCAGTCTAGAAAAAAGGTGCCTGAGGGGGACATGATCAAGACATACAAAATTATGCAGGGGATTAATAGAGTAGAGAGAAGGATGTTATTTTCCCACTCTCACAACACCAGAACCAGGGGACATTCACTAAAACTGAGTGCTGGAAGAGTGAGAACAGATAAAATACTTTTTTACCCAGTGGGTAATTAAGCTGTGGAACTCCTTGCCACAAGAGGTGGTGATGTCGTCTGGCCTAGATGCCTTTAAAAGGGGATTGAGCAGATTTCTGGAGGAAAAGTCCATTGCGCTAATCCGTGCAATCTCCATACTTTACAAGTAAGCTAACTCAGAATGCCAGATGCAGGGGAGTGGTAACTAGATGCAGGTATCTAGTTGTCTTGTGTGCTCCCAGAGGCATCTGGTGGGCCACTGTGAGATACAGGAAGCTGGACTAGATGGTTCTTCAGCCTGATCCAGTAGGGCTGTTCCTATGAGTACATGTCTGAAGAAGAGTATCTGGTCCTGGTGGCTGTCAAAGAGAAATGCTGTGGAGAATCTTGACTGGCCATGAATGTGTTTACCTCAGGATTTACCTCAGAATGCCAAGTGAAAGGGAGTGGCAACAGAATGCAGGCAGCCTGTTGTCTCGTGTGCCCCCTGAGGCATCTGGTGGGCCTCTGTGAGATACAGGAAGCTGGACAAGATGGGCCTTTGACCTCATCCAGCAGGACTCCTCTTATGTTCTAATGACTGCGACAGCGAATGGGAGGGGCAGCTTACATAGCACATTGCAGCGCCTGCTATACTTACTGTGCAGACCCCCAATAGCTATGCAACTGACACCGAAGATGTGCTTCTGTTGACATATGCAAAATCTTGAGCTCTGCTACCATGTCTACCTATTATAGTAAATAGGCCACAATGCATAATGAGTAAGTGTACATGGGCTTGAAAAGCAGTCCCTTCATTGAAAGGAACAAACAGCACATATAAAATACATTTGAAGTGGGACTGCACATTTCTTAGCAAAAAAAATCTGGATTCAGTCTGTGTGATGAAAAGCAGGTTTCATTGTCCATGTTACCAGAAAAAGACATCTAGCTGGCTACCTGGCAGGCACAAATGGTTCCTTTCTGTTAGTTTTCATTGGAAAACCACTTGGAACTACTTGGAAAACTACTTGGACAACATTGATTTCCAGGTATTCCAAGCTGATCTCCTGTAGCGTACGTAAACAATATCCATGTCAAGAGAACCAGAAGGATAACTGGTGCAAAACACAACATGAAGTTTAAAAAAAATGCCAGATGCCATTTAATTCAATACTAAGGGCGCAATCCTAACCGGGACTTAGGCCAGCACAGTTAGGCCAACAAGATTTGGCTGGCACACTGTAAAGTATGTTTGGACCACTCTCGGAGTCAGAGAGGCCAGCACAAAGATGTGCGCCATCCTCCCTGAGTTCAAGAATGGTCCAAATGAGCTTCATGGTGGCCCTCATGCCAGCCAAACTTTGCTGGCCCAACTGTGCCAACCTAACTCCAGGTTAGAATTGAGTTCCAAGAGTGATAAACTAACAATGGGCCAAATCCTAGGCTGGCACAAGTCACTTGTGCCAGCCCATGAATGTTGCAAACTTTCTGTAAAGCATATTTAGACCACTCTTAGGGCGCAATACTGACCTGAACCTAGGCGGGCAAAGTTAGGCCAGCAAAGTTTGGCTGGCACAGGGGCCACCGTAAAGCATGTTTGGATCACTCTTTGAGTCAGGGACGATGGCGCACGTCTAAGTAGTGGCCTCTCTGACTCCGAGAGTGGTGCAAACATATTTTATGGTGTCCCTTGTGCCAGCCTAACTCCAGATTAGGATTGCACCCTTAATGTTTGTAGATTCATGTTCATAGGTTAAAGAGAAATATACTTTGAAAAGAGCTTCAAAAAAATCAGTCTGAGGAATTGAGGGCTATTGGTAGCACCCATTCGTGCTGTCACCCCTAGGAATGCTACTTTTCTTGGCTTCTTGCAGTACAAGCCAGACCTGGCCCAAGCCGAAGCTCAGCTGGAAAGGGATGCAAATTCCACCAGTCCCATTGCCCAGCGCTGAGCTGCTGCCGCCTCCTAAAGTTGTTAGGACGCAGCACAGGTGAGCCGGCCTGCCTATTCCAGGGCAGGTTAGGATTGCACCCGTAGAGTGCAGTCCTAACCTGGAGTTAGGCCAGCAAAGTTTGGCCAGCACAAAGTCCATCATAAAGTGTGTTTGAACCACTCTTGGAGTCAGAGAAGCCAGCACACAGACGTGCGCCATCCTGACTCCGAGAGTAGTCCAAATATACTTTACAGTGGCCCTTGTGCTGGCCAAACTTTGCTGGCCTAACTCCAGGTTAGGATCAGAGGCAGATCTAAGGGAGGGCAAAGCTCTAAGTTTTGCAAGAAGCTTTACCTTGCAGTGGAAATCACTCCTCTCCTGCACCATTTTAGCCAATCCTCACAGGGAAAAGCAACATCTTGGCGTTGCTTACTGGCTACAGCAGCAAGGGAGAGGAGGGTTTTACATGACAGGGTAAGGCTTCTTGCAAAACTTAAGAGCTTTGCCCTCCCTGTAGATCCACCTCTGGTTAGGACTGCACTCTAAGGGTTCGTGATGGTTCCACAGTGGAAACCCTTACACATATGGTCTTCAAATGCAAATTGTATGCTGATCTTCATCAGCAACATTTAGATCAATTTGGTATTTCTACTTGGAAATCAGAGATCAAGGTTACAAGATTTGTACTATATGGGGAAAATCAGGAGCGCACAAGGATCGTGGCCAAATATCTTTACTTAGGGCGCAATCCTAAACTGAGTTAGGCCAGCATATGCTAAATCAGCAAAGTTTGGCCAGCACAAGGGACACCGTAAAGTATGTTTGGACCACTCTTGGAATCAGAGAGGCCTGCAGTCAGACGTGAGAGATCCTCACTGACACCAAGAGTAGTCCAAAAACACTTTATGGTGGCCCTTGTGCTTGCCAAACTTGGCTGGCTTAGTTTATGCTGGCCTAATTCCAGTTTAGGATTGCGCTCTTAATCTTTTGTAGGAGCCATGCAGTTCAAACCTCTATCTCTTGTAACAACCCAAAGATGTAAGATTGGCCTTTTTTTTTTTTTTCCTTTTTCCCTTGTATTGTTCATTCTCTTGCTATAATAGTGGTGTTTTGTTGTGATGCCAATAAAGGTTCTGGACTGGGCAGGGTTTGTTACATGCATTTTGCATGTGCATAAACAGGAGTGTGTCCATTCAGGTGAGAAAAAGCAACTCTTGAAACAGCCCAGCATTACAAGGAGAGCCATGACCATCCTGCTCACTACATCATCAGTTTATTTGCTTGTGCTGCCACCTGCTGGATACATTGTTGAATGCGTTTGGCGACTTTAGTTGCCGGAGGGCATCCAATCCAATTCTATATGTAAACTCCAAAGCTGATGAATTGTATTTCTCGTCACAAGGACTGCCACCTTCATTGAAGGGGTTTTTCCTGCAGAGTCTGAACTTTCAGATTCAGAGTAATATGCAAAAGTACTTTACTGAGACCACTGACAATTGAGCAATCTCTATTTATAACACAGATGGGCACTGACCCTAGTCATCTAAGTACATTTGCAGAGACTGTGCAGCCCAGACAAAAGCCCTTTCACAGAGAAAAAGGAAACTCCTTGGATTAAAATGCCCTCTCCTTTCCAGATGTCTAATACAGTGGGCCTCTGCTGCCACGTCAGTTTCAGTCTGGCTGTGCATTTGCCCTTTGCTATAGAAACAATTCTTTTTTCAGCTGTTCAGCAATACTGAATGAAGTTGTATACAGGACACATATGAAAGTGTTCACTAAATTATGTCCTAATATGGACGAAAAAACATGTGGATACTCTTAGAAAGGCAAAATGTTCTGGATGTTTCATGCTGGAGGAAGAAGGCTACAAGCACTGACCCAGACTTACTTTTGATTCTTGTACTTTAACTGGACTGATCTGACATTCTTGTTGCTCCATACCTGCCCACTTTGATATCAGCCTCCATCCCAGTGGTAGTCAAACTTTTTAGACTGGGACCCACTTTTTAGAATGGCACTCGTGTCGAGACCCACTAGAAGTGATGCTGTAGCAGGAAGTGACATCATCAAGCAAAAAGTGCTGTCATTTTAACATAATAAAATGACACTCTTGGAATGCAAACTGGCATTCTTGGACTGCAGCAATTGTACAATCCCTGATAAAATGCAAGATTAGGACAAAATATTATGTAAAAGCACTGAACTGAAAACAAATTTTTTTTAAAAACCCTCACTTGAAAATTCAAATTGTTAACACTCACAAAACGTACTGTATATAATGAGTAAAGTCTGCAGTTTCCAAGATGGCCACTCCCAGCTTTCCACAACCCACCTGACATCAGGTTTCAACCTACCAAGTGGGTCCCAACCCACAGTTTGAATAACACTGCTCCATCCCATCTCACCTCAGCCCCCCATGCTATTAGGGAAGGGGAGTGCCTTGTATCCAGTGACGTCATTCACGGGCGCCAGCAACCGGAACGCTGCTGACGCCAGGATCCGGAACGCCGCGGGGACGGACGGGTGAGCTGTAGCTCCCCGCCCCCTTGCAGCGCCCAGCAACGCCTCCCTGCGCCCGGAAGAGTTCTCTTACAGAGCGATCCAGGTGCAGGGGCAGGCGGGCGGGCAAAAACAGCACGCGGAGTCTGTCACGCGCTGCTGCTCCATTCCCGCTCTCCCCGGAACTACCGGAACGGGGTACTGCCCCATTCCGGTAGGATGACGCCTCTGCTTGTATGTATGCCTTTCACTCCAGATGATAATGTGAAAACTACACATTCAGAGGCAGTAAGAAGCCAATCCTGAAGCCGGCGGTGAGCTGTTACCACCGGCTCCGGTGTCACAAATGTACCTTAAAGCGCATTTGCGGCACTGCTGAAGAGCTCGACATTGGCAACTGGGCCTGAGTCTGCAGCGCAGAGCCTCAGCACCGAGGAAAGCTGCAGCACTGCCAACTGTGGCAAGACCGTGGGCTGACGGAGCAACTTTTGGGGATGGGGGAAGACATGGGGGTAGGTGGGGGAGGGCGGAGCTGGGCAGGTGGGTGGAAGGAGCAGTCCTGAAGCAGGGACTGGCAGTGGCATTTGCCACCACATCCTAAACCTGTGTCAGGCATAGACGCCTGGCATAGGGCTCTCCAGTCTCCACTGGCAAAATAGCTCTTAGCCCCATTGTGGTGGCCAGGGCTTTCCCCGGGGGAAGGGGACAAACGTGGCTGCCGTGGCTCCTGCGGGATACACCAGTAGCCATTTTGGTGCCACTGCTCCTCCGGGATCTGGGCTGCCGGTCACTAGTATATCAGTTTGCTGCAGAGAAGTGGCCTCTTCCCTTCTAGGTCCACCTGAGGGCTTTGTAGATGGCCACCCGGTTTGGCCACCCTCAAATTGAGGCTGAATACGATGGGCCTTTGCTGTGATCCGGCAGTGGTTTGAGAAGGCAGCCTGAGAAATACGAACCAGCCCAAAGGCCAAATGGGGCCACGCAGCGCACCTGGCTGCCTGCCTGGCCCCTCCCCTTCTTGGGTCTGTTGAGGTTGGAGTGCTCCTCCAGGAAGAGGGAGCCAGGAAGATCTGACCACCTTGCATTACACGGAGCTCATCTCTTCTCAGGGATACCAGGTCTAAAGCACTCTCAGCCTTAGAGATCCCGAGCGAGCTGTCAGGCAAGTGGACAAAGGAGGCACTGAAGAGGCCGCTCCCACCAGTAGCGTTCCTACAGGGGAGGGCAAAACGCTCAGTGTTGCAGGAGCCTGAGCTCCCTTGTAAAGCAGCTCTTCCCCTTTGCCTCCTGAGCCATTGGTGGTTCAGAGAGTGGGCTCAAAGCTGCATATGACTCTGGAGGCAAGGGGGTGGGAGGGACCGTTTTACACAGCAGCTCAGGCTCCTGCAACTCAGGGCGCAATCCTAAGCTGCACTGGAACAGCAAGGCCAGCGGGCCTGCACTGTATCCAGCACAGCTTTGGAGCGCTATGGAGCCTCTCCTCAGTGGCGGAACTAGGGGGGCAAGGGGGGCACGAGCCCTGGGTGCCATCTTGGGAGAGGGCGCCATAACAATGGCGCGCCCCGCCTCCAAAACGGCGCCCGCGGCCTGCCCAGGCCCTGCGCCATGTTCTCCTCACTCCAGCTGGCCTTAAAGAGCCAGCCGGAGCGAGGAGAACGTGCTGCTGCCCGGCGCCCCCTCCCGCTTCTCAAGGAGGGGGGGCAGGGCGCTGGGCGGCGCCGCATTCTGTTCGCTCCTGCCGCGGGAGCAAACAGAACGCGGCGCCCTGGCCACGTTCTGTTCGCTCCCGTTTACCTTAAAGGGCCGGCGGGAGCGAACAGAATGCGCTCCTTAGAGGGGGGGCACGACGTCATGACGTCACAATGTCGTGACATCATGACGTGCATGCCCCTGGGGCGCCTTTTCATTGGGCGCCATGGGCGCCATTTCAAGCAGATCCGCCCCTGCCTCCCTTACGGATTCCTCGGATCTGCACCTGCTATTTAGCAGGCGCAGAGCCGAGGACACCGCATGGCCCGAATTGGGGCCACACAGCCTCGGGATGGAGGCTTGGATGTGGCCTAAGGGTCACATCGCAGCTCCACCCTGCTTCCCTGGCCGGCACACCTCCCAACCCACCCATCCCCCAGCCCAGTTCCTCCCGCCTGCCCACCCTCCCCCACCCAGGCCAGAACCGCTCTTGCTCCAGCCGAGTTCAGCTGGTGCACAAATGGCGCAGGCTTGGGCCAGTGCCCTTGGGCCAACGCTGCTGCTAGTGCCAGCTCAAGGGCGCTCTCAAGATTGCACCCACAATGCAGGAATGCCACAGATTCCCACCCCTGACACTTTCCCACTTCTGTTGGACTCAGCACCATTAATCTGAAGACAAATCTAGCTCATAGTGCAAACAGGTTACTTCCTTATAATTAGATTCTTCCCACACCTGGCTATCACTGAAAGCTGCCTGAGCACCAGACCGTGAGATTAGCTGCCATTAGAGCCAATTACTACAAACTCTTCACTGTTATTTATTGCTCAGGCCATGGCAACATAAAATCATGCAAACACCTTTGCACACATAGACTATGAAATAAAGGATTCCAGCCTTCAACCAAAGAATATTCATACTTTCTGTCAACAAATGTTACAGCTTATGTTAATACAACATTTTAATAGATTTTTCTCAGTGGACAATGAAACAGATCTTGTCCTCAATGATGTATTCCTCAGGCAAAAAAAACACACAACCCATATCCACTCACTGTTTTTAGAGTAGTGCAGTAGCTCTCAAATATTTCAGACCGGGACCCACTTTTTAGAATGGCATTCGTGTCAGGACCCACCAGAACTGATGTCATTAACCTGGAAGTGATGTCATAACGAAGTGACATCATCAAGCAGGCATGTGCCATCTGAATGCCAGGTCGGTTAATAATAAGACCTGCTTAATCCAGGATTTAATCCTGGATGAGAGGGCCGACCTGGTATGTATCACGGAGACCTGGCTGGGTGAGCTGGGAGGGGTCAATCTTTCCCAGATTTGTCCACCGGGTTTCCGGGTACTGCAGCAGCCACGACTACAGGGGCGGGGAGGTGGGGTTGCAATGGTCTACCAGGATTCCATCCGTCTCACCAGTTACCCTGTTCAGCGGTTCACTGGGTTTGAGTGCCTTCGTGTTGTGTTGGAGGGCAAGACAGAATAGGGATTTTGTCCTGCCTTGCTGCCCAGCAGTCTCCCTGCCTGAGCTGACGGGGCTGATCTCGGGTGTGGTGTTGGAGTCCCCCCACCTATTGGTGCTCAGGGACTTTAATGTTCATGCCGAGGCCCCAGGAACAGCTGCAGCTCAGGATTTCATGGCCTCCATGGCAACCATGGGTTTGTCTCAAAGAATATCTGCCCCAACGCATGATGCAGGACACATGCTGGACCTGGTGTTTACTGCTGGGCAGGTTGATGGTGATCTGGAGGTGGAGGAGATTAAGATCACTCCTTTGTCATGGAGTGTCACTCCTTAAGATCACTTTCTGGTGGGATTTAGGCTTGTTGCAGCCTCTCACCTCCGCAATGGCAGGGGATCGCATTGTATGATCCGCCCTCGGAGGCTGATGGATACAAATGGATTTCTGAGGGCTCTGGGGGAGTTTCCTGTTGCCAGAGCTGGAGACCCACCCGGTGCCCTGGTCGATCTCTGGAATATGGAGATGACCAGGGCCCTGGATGAGATCGCTCCCAAGCATCCCCTGCCCAGTCACAGAGTCAGAGCGGCTCCTTGGTTCTCTGAGGAGCTGCAAACGAGGTGGTGTTGGAAGCCAAGTGGGCTCACTTCTCTGCCACCATCACATCTGCAGAAAACCGTCCGGCTGAGCTCTTTCGTGTGGTCCATAGCCTTCTACACCTGGCCCCCCCTTCTGAAGTGGAGCAGCACACGGAGGCTCATTGTGATGAGTTCGCAAAACACTTTGCAGATAAGGTCGATCAGATTCGGCGTGACTTGGACGCCACTGTGGGCATACCTAGTGATGTTCCCAGGGAACCTGTCTATCCTACCATTTGGGATTCTTTCCAGCTTGTAGAACCTGAGGATGTGGACAGGATTCTCTGGAGTGTGAGACCTGCTGCTTGCCCGCTCGACCCTTGACCAGCATGGCTAATTAGAGCTGCCCGGGGAGGACTGGCCGAGTGGATGGGGAGGGTGGTGAATTCATCTCTGAGGGAGGGGGTGCTGCCGCCTGCTTTGAAACAGGCGATGGTTCGCTCCCTCCTGAAGAAACCCTCCCGGGATCCCACAAATTTAAACAACTTCCGGCCAGTCTCGAATATCCCATTTCTGGGCAAGGTGATTGAGCGGGTGGTGGCGTCCCAGCTTCAGAGGGTACTGGAGGAAACGGATTATCTGGACCCATTCCAATCTGGCTTCAGGCCGGGGTTCGGGACAGAGACTGTCTTGGTCGCCTTGGTGGATGACCTTTGCCGGGGAATGGACAGGGGGCGTGCGTCCCTGTTAGTCCTGCTGGTCAGCTGGCCGGGTTGGGGCTTGGAGGTACTGTTTTGCAGTGGTTCCGCTCCTTCCTGGCTGACAGGTCCCAGAAGGTGGTGTTGGGGGACGCTTGCTCGGCACCCCGGCCTCTTAGGTTTGGGGTGCCGCAAGGTTCCATCTTATCCCCCATGCTGTTTAACATCTACATGAAACCGCTGGGAGAGGTCATCCGGGGGTTTGGAGTGGGGTGCCATCAATATGCTGATGACACCCAACTCTCTCCTTTCCCCCTGATTCTGAGGAGGCGGTTGCGGTCCTGGACCGTTGTGTGGAGGCAGTTGGAGCCTGGATGTGGGCGAACAAGCTGAAATTAAATCTGGATAAGACAGAGGTGCTTTTGGTTCGGAAATCCACAGCTCGGGTATTGGACTATCACCCTGCTCTGAATGGGGTTGCACTCCCTCTGAAGGAGCAGGCCCGCAGTTCGGGGGTTCTCTTGGATCCACAGCTGCTCCTGGACTCCCAGGTGGTGGCGGTGGCCAGGGGAGCCTTTGCTCAGCTTTGGCTGATTCGCCAACTGCGACCATACCTGAGCTGTGCGGACCTGGCCACAGTGACCCACGCCCTAGTGACATCAATATTAGATTATTGCAATGTGCTCTACGTGGGGCTGCCTCTGAAGACGGTCCGGAAATTACAACTGGTACAGAACGCGGCTGCTCATGCGGTTACTGGGGCATATCGGTTTGACTCTGTCGAGACATTGCTTCGGCAACTACACTGGCTGCCGGTTCCTTTCTGGGCCTGATTCAAGGTGCATGTTTTGACCTTTAAAGCCCTTTACGGCTCGGGCCCAGGGTATTTGAGGGACCGCCTCCTTCCATACAATCCTACCCGTGCTCTAAGGTCATCTGGGGGGGGGGGCTTTTAACTGTGCCGCCACCAGGAGAGGTGAGAGGGGCGGCGGCCAGGAAGAGGGACTTCTCGGCGGTGGCCCCCCAACTTTGGAATACTTAGAACTAAGAACTGCTCCCTCTTTGACAACATTTTGGCGGGGATGAAGACCTTCCTATTCCAACAAGCTTTTTATTGTTGACAGCCTGCCTGGTTTTTATACTCACTCTATATATTTTAGGATCCACGGGGTTGGCTGTTTAAATTTTTAAATGTTAAATGTTAATTATTTTAATACTGTTTTTTAATTATTGTTTTTAATTCTCAAATATTGTAATTGTATTGTATTTTTGTTGTTGTAAGCCGCCTTGGGTGCCTATGGGGCAGAAAGGCGGGGTATAAATTGAATTGATAATAATAATAGTGACCTAATCAAATGACACTCCTGAAATGCAAATTGGCATTCCTGGACTGCAGCAGTTGCACGCCCATGAAACATCCCTTACAGAAAGCAAGATGAGGACAAAATATGATGTAAAAGCCTGAATTTAAACAATTTAACCAAAAAAAACTTTTTTAAAAAATTGAAAATTCAAACTGCGAACGCTCACAAAAGTAATACAGCCAGAGTAAGGTCTGCATCTTCCAAGATGGCTGCTCCCAGCTTTCCTCAACCCACCTGACATCAGGTCACAACTCACCAAGTTTAAGAAACACTGGAGTAGTGTATTGCATTGGGAGCTAGCCCCACAAAGGAGTAGTTGAATAATCACTTTGTCCCAAAAATTAATCCCCCAAATATGGGCTGCATGAATCAACATCAAGAAAAGGCAACTGGTGAGAAAACAACAGGAACACATGCAGAGGCAGATCTAAAGGAGGGCAGAGCTCTAAGTTTTGCAAGAAGCCTTACCTTGCAGTGGAAATCACTCCTCCCCTGCACCGTTTTAGCCAATCTTCACAGGGAAAAGCAACATCTTGGCATTGCTTACTGGCTACAGCAGCAAGAGAGAGGAGGGATTTACATGACAGGGTAAGGCTTCTTGCAACACTTAGAGCTTTGCCCTCCCTGAGATCCGCCTCTGAACACATGCTATACTACATTTTTATTAAAGTCCACACACAACAGAATATTCAGATAAGCACATAAGGCAATTTATTTTCAAAGACATCAGTAATAACGGTACTACTCTTTGCTGCAGGAAACATCTAGTCAAAGAATATGGATCAAGAAATTGCTTTATGCTTTAGAAACTAATCGTGTGAAAATAAATTCCTATTTTTATTTCATGCAATTTTTTCTGAAATAAAATATGAAAACATGTTCTTATTTCATTTTACTGTTTAAACGTCTAGCTACCTTCTGCAATAAAAAAAATACATCTGCTTTATGTTTATATCTCAAGGGCTTGGATATTAAGTCAATAGTACTTTTGGGGGATAATCAAAGAGATTGTTTTACAGGTAGAAGTGCAAACGCTAAGCCATCAAAATAATAAAACAATGTCTGCATTCTGTTCCTGTTCTCAGAAAATGGGCCCATTTGAATCCACAAATCTTTGAAATGTAAATCATGAAGCTGCGGGAAGGCATTTTATGATGAACATATTGAGTAGGCTGATGGGCAGGGCTGGGAAGTGGCCATTAGGCCTCATCCAAGCCTCCATTCCTGGGCTGCAATTCGGGCCATGCAGTGTCCTCTGTGCCTGCTATACAAAAGGCGCAGATCCAAGGAACCCATAGGGGAGACCGGAGCCTCCCCTGGTGCAAGGGTATTGTGGGATATGACTATTGATCCATGATTTGGAACACAGAAGCTAAACTATAAACCTGTAATTTAGAGCAAAAAGTAGTGACAAAGGATCAGCTTGTGTTTTCAGGCCAGCAAGCCGGATAAATTGGAGAGGGGAGGGGGAAGTTGCAGAAGAAAGTTACAAAGGAAAGTTACAAGGGGACGTGTGCATTCCAGAGCCAAAAGCTTTCGTTTCTCCTCAGAGCTAGATAAGAGTAACACTTTGCAGCAGACAGTCAGCAGACAGTTTCAGCCTTGAGGGGGAATAAATTGGGCATGCCTAAAAAGCCCTCATGAATATTACGCCCAGTGGCATCATTCACCCGGTACGCTGGGCGGGACTTACCTTTGAGCGGCAGTCCGCCCGTTGCGTCTCGCCGCGTTCCGCCGCTTTTTCCCACCCGCCCCGGTAGGTGGGAACGCGGCAGAATGCGGCGACGCAACGGGCGGACTGCCGCTCAAAGGTAAGTCCCGCCCAGCGTACTGGGTGAATGACACCACTGATTACGCCATACCTCTTCCTCATTAAATCCAGATTAGCATGAACATACGTTGTATGTACAAGGGGGGAAGCACATGTCAAAGAGTTATGAAGTAGGAAGTCTAAAATATTCTGTTGGGGCGCTGTTAATTGGTTGAGCTGAGACCAATGAGGGTAAAGGAAAGAAGACACACCTGAGGGTATAAATTGTTAAACCTGATGATTCAAAGAGTGGCTTGTGGCTTGGATTGTTTGTGTGTTTTTCCCTTGCCACCCGTGTTTGCAAATACGTAAATAAACCTTTGTTTTGAATAGACAATTGGAGTCTAAATCTATTCCTGACAGTATGAACGTGCCCTAACACCAGGGAGGCTTTAGCGGCCTCTTAACCTGCACTGGATACAGCGCAGGCCCACTAGCCTGCCTATTCCGGCTCAAGTTAGGATTGCACCCAGCAATTGTCAGCGTTGTCATTCAGCCGGAACGCTGGGCAGGAGGAATGGGTGAGCAGTAGCCCGCCCGTTGCGTTCCGGTCCGTTTCACCGTCTTGCGGGGGCGGGGAAGACGGCGAAACGAACCGGAACGTAACAGGCGGGCTGCCACTCATCCGTTTCTCCCGCCCAGCGTTCCGGCTGAATGACAACGCTGATTGCACCCAAAATCTTGTCTATACGAAAATCTGCACTGAATTTTGATGATGTTAAAGTTCCTTTGATAAAACTCACATTGATGTTCCAAATTAGTACAGCCATGGGTGTTTACTAAATCTGCTGGCCCCTTCCAAGGGTAACGAAGAAGCAACAGGAAACATTAAAAAGCCAGAATCAGATATATCATGCGGAAGGCTTTCTGAGCTGTGAAATGAGAGCACTAAAGCAAGAAGCCATCAATGACTATAGTGTAGATAAAAAGAAAAAAGAAGAAGCTGCAGCGGGCAAAATTCTTGGCCGAAGTATAATTATCTGTCCTTAAAAGTGCAATTACACAGTAATGTGGTGTGTGAAACAGAAGCATAGCCAGAGGGGGGTGTAGTAAGTATATCAGGAGCTGCAAAGTGCTGTGTAAGCAGCCCCTCCTGCTCACCGTCAGAGCCATTCGGGGCAGCGATGGCAATATGCAGGCCATATTTACCTTCGCTTCTTCCCCCATCTGACTACCCTATTGGTGAGAAATACCGTCAATATTTCTAAAAACAGATTGAGAGCACAATTCTAACCTGGAGTTAGACCAGCCCAGTTAGGCGCGCAAAATTTGGCTGGCACAAGGGCCACCGTCAAGCGCATGTGGACCACTCTCGGAGTCAGGGAGGATGACGCACATCTGTGCGGTGGCCACTTTGACTTGGAGAGTGGTCCAAACATACTTTAAGGTGTCCCTTGTGCTGTCCAAACTTTGCTGGCCTAACTGTGCCGGACTAACTCCAGTTTAGGATTGCACCCTGAGAAACTAAAATGTTGTGATTTCCAAACTGAGATGAACTATCGAACAGCCTAATTTCAGACAGTGATGCGTTTCTGTTCACATGGCTTACACTGTTGGGTTACCTGAAATACATTCTTCTGATTTTCATGGAAACAGACTTAATTTTGAACGGTTTGCCATTCGTTGTCCAGGTTTCCCACCGAATCCCTGTTTCCAGCATCCTCCTCGTCAACTGGTGAACGCCGTTGAGGTTTGCAAGGCCGCATTGGCTGAACCACCAGCCTGTTTTCTTACTAAAGTTACTGCAGCTCTTTACCGTCTGTTCCTGGAGAGAACACGCGGGATTGCAACCGTCATTGTCTACGTCAAACGTGCTAAAAGGAAACGTATTCTGGTTGTCTTCTTTTACTTTCCCCCGAAATGCATCACCTGAGGGACAGGAAGAAAAAACAAAGCAACTAATCGAGCCAATTGGATCACAATTCAATGTGCAAGTCTTGTATAAATAAATAAATACATAAATATAATACATATTATATATAATATATATATTATATATAAAATAATACATGTATTTATATACCGCCTTTCTTAAGATCACTAGATTTCTCTAATGACTGTAACTCAAGGCGGTTTACATAGGCAGACTTTTATTCACAACCCCGAAGGTTTTTACAATTTACAGAAATGTTCTATCTTTCAAGAACAACACTCATTCAGAGCTTTCTTTCTGGATTTAGCCTTCTTTCTTAGCCGCCCGTCTGTCTTCTGCTGGCTGATAAGAGGCTTCCCTGCTCCCACCAGAGATGCAGCTGACTTCAGCACACTCCTCCTCCCACGAGGCAGCTGGAACTCAGCTTTTAATCAGCCGCAGTTTGCAAGGTCTGCCGCTCACAGAGACTTCTGGTAGTCTTGAGCTCACGACCTTCAGATCTTCAGCTGTTATCTTCGGGCAAATGGAGGCATTAACCCTCTCGGCTAAATCTTCTGGATTCATATATAAATCCAGTAAAGAAATAACAACATAATACATATAAATAAATACTAAACAGAATGAATAATTATAAAATAATTAAATAAACAATTTAATAATAATGATGATGATGATGATGATGATGATGATGATGATGATAATGATAAATTAATAAATAATTTGTTGTTGTTGTTGTTGTTTAGTCGCTAAGTCGTGTCCGACTCTTCGCGACCCCATGGACCACAGCACGCCAGGCCTCCCTGTCCTCCACTAGCTTCCTGAGTTCGCCCAATTTCATATTCATTGCTTCGGTGACACTATCTAACCATCTCATCCTCTGTCGCCCCCTTCTCCTTTTGCCTTCAATCTTTCCCAGCATGAGGGTCTTTTCTAAAGAGTCCTCTCTTCTCATCAGGTGGCCAAAGTATTGGAGCTTCAGCTTCAGCATTTGTCCTTCCAGGGAGCAATCAGGCTTGACTTCCTGGAGAATTGACCGATTGGATCTCTTTGCAGTCCAGGGGACTCTCAAGAGTCTTCTCCAACACCATAATTCAAAAGCATTGATTCTTCGACGCTCTGCCTTTCTTATGGTCCAGCTCTCACAGCCATACATGGCTACTGGGAAAACCATCGCTTTGACTATGCGAACCTTTGTTGGCAGGGTGATGTCTCGGCTTTTGATTAAGCTATCTAGGTTCACCATAGCTTTCTTCCCAAGAAGTAAACGTCTTTTAATTTCATGGCTGCAGTCACCATCTGCGGTGATCTTGGAGCCCAGGAAAATAAAGTCTGTCACTGCTTCCATTTCTTCCCCTCCTATTTGCCAGGAAGTGATGGGAGTGGTTGCCATGATCTTAGTCTTTTTAATGTTGAGCTTCAACCCAATTTTGGCACTTTCCTCTTTCACCCTCATCAAAAGGTTCTTTAGGTCTTCCTCACTTTCTGCCAGTAGAGTGGTATCGTCTGCATATCTGAGGTTGTTGATATTTCTCCCAGCAATCTTGATTCCAGCTTGTGAGTCATCCAGCCCTGCCTTCCTCATGATGTACTCTGCGTATAAGTTAAATAAGCAGGGTGACAATATACAGCCTTGTCGTACTCCTTTCCCAATTTTAAACCAGTCGGTTGTTCCATGTCCAGTTCTAACTGTTGCTTCCTGACCCGCATAAAGGTTTCTCAGAAGGCAGATCAGGTGGTCTGGAACTCCCATCTCTTCAAGAACTTGCCACAGTTTGTTGTGATCCACACAATCAAAGGCTTTAGCATAATCAATGAAGCAGAGGTAGATGTTTTTCTGGAACTCCCTTGCTTTCTCCATGATCCAGCGAAGGTTGGCAATTTGATCTCTAGTTCCTCTGCCTCTTCGGAAACCAGCTTGTACATCTGGTAGTTCTCGATTCGCATACTGCTGAAGCCGAGCTTGTAGGATTTTGAGCATGACCTTGCTAGCATGTGAAATGAGTGCAATGGTGCGGTAATTCGAGCAATCTTTGGCATTGCCCTTCTTTGGGATTGGATTGTAAACTGATCTTTTCCAGTCTTGTGGCCACTGTTGGGTTTTCCAAATTTGCTGGCATATGGAGAGCAGCACTTGGACAGCATCATCTTTTAAGATTTTGAGTAATTCCGCTGGAATGCTGTCACCTCCACTAGCTTTGTTGTTAGTGAGGCTTTCTAAAGCCCACTTGACTTCACTCTCCAGGATGTCAGGTTCGAGCTCAGTGACTGTACCACTGTGGTTATCAGGGACATTTAGATCGGCCTTATAGAGTTCCTCTGTGTATTCTTGCCACCTCTTCTGAATCTCATCTGCTTCTGTTAGGTCCTTGCCATTTTTGTCCTTTATTGTGCCTACCTTAGCATGAAATTGTCCTTTGACATCTCCAATTTTCTTGAAGAGATCTCTAGTCCTCCCCATTCTGTTGTTTTCCTCTATTTCTTTGCATTGCTCATTTAGAAAGGCCTTCCTATCTCTCCTTGCTGTTCTCTGGAAATCTGCATTCAGTTGGGTATATCTTTTCCTTTCTCCCTTGCTTTTGGCTTCTCTCCTTTCCTCAGCTATTTGTAAAGCCTCGTCAGACAGCCACTTTGCCTTCTTGCATTTCTTCCTCTTTGGGATGGTTTTAGTTGCTGCCTCCTTTACGATGTTACAGACCTCCGTCCAAAGTTCTTCAGGCACTCTGTCTACCAAATCTAAGCCCCTAAATCTATTTGTCACC
This sequence comes from Lerista edwardsae, assembly GCA_029204185.1. Classification (NCBI taxonomy): domain Eukaryota; kingdom Metazoa; phylum Chordata; class Lepidosauria; order Squamata; family Scincidae; genus Lerista; species Lerista edwardsae. The sequence goes on from JAJKFI010037538.1 coordinate 17,743, forward strand.
TCCACTGTATATTCGTAGGGGATCTGATTTAGGTCATACGTGGAGGGCCTAGCGGTTTTCCCTACTTTTTTCAGTTTAAGCCTGAATTTGGCAAGAAGAAGCTGATGATCTGAGCCACAGTCAGCTCCAGGTCTTGTTTTGACTGCCTGTATGGAACTTTTCCATCTTTGGCTGCAAAGAATGTAATCAATCTGATTTCGATGTAGACCATCTGGTGAAGTCCATGTGTACAGTCGCCATTTGTGTTGCTGGAAAAGGGTGTTTGCTATGACTAATGTGTTCTCCTGACAGAACTCTATCAGTCTTTGCCCTGCTTCATTTTGTACTCCAAGACCAAACTTGCCTGTTATTCCTCTTACCTCTTGACTGCCTACTTTAGCATTCCAATCCCCTATGATGAGAAGGACATCTTTTTTGGGTGTCAATTCTAGAAGCTGTTCTAGGTCTTCATAGAAGTGGTCAACTTCTTCCTCATCAGCACCAGTGGTTGGGGCGTAGACTTGGATTACTGTGATGTTGAAAGGTTTGCCTTGGATCCGAATGGAAATCATTCTATCATTTTTGAGGTTATACCCCAGTACTGCTGTTCTCACTCTCTTGTTCACGATGAAGGCTACTCCATTTCTTCTAAGGGATTCCTGCCCACAGTAGCAAATATAATGGTCATCTGAATTAAATTCTCCCATTCCTGTCCACTTTAGTTCACTAACTCCCAGGATGTCGATGTTCAGCCTTGACATCTCACATTTGACCACATCTAGCTTGCCTTGATTCATAGATCTGACGTTCCAGGTTCCTATGCAGTATTGTTCTTTGCAGCATCACACTTTCCTTTCACTTCCAGACACATCCACAGCTGAGCTTCCTTTCAGTTTTGGCCCAGCTACTTCACTCTTTCTGGAGCTACTAGTACTCGTGTTCTGCTCTTCCCCAGTAGCATAATGGACACCTTCCAACCTGAGGGTCTCATCTTCCAGTGTCATATCGTTTAGCCTTTTTCTTCTGTAATCCATGGGGTTTTCTTGGTAAGAGTACTGGAGTGGGTTTGCCATTTCCTTCTCCAGCGGATCACATTTAGTCAGAACTCTCTACTATGACCTGTCCATCTTGGGTAACCCTACATGGCATAGCTCACAGCTTCATTGAGCTACTCAAGCCCCTTCGCCACGACAAGGCAGTGATCCATGAAAGATTAATAATTGGGGCCCTACATACCAAACCTGCCATATTGTGAGCAGCTGGCTCTCAGAGTTCCAGTCACCTGCAAATCACACACTTTGGGGGCTGGGGAAGGGAAGCAATCCCTGCTAATCCATATCACACATGAACAGCGATGAAAGCTCACAATCTCCACAATTGGAAGAGCCTTATGTCAAGTGCCTTGTTGCAAGATCTGCTTTCAGGCTACCATTGGTCTTAGCAGTGATATCTGGAACTTAGAGCGCAATCCTATACTGCGCTGGATTGGCAAGGCCTGCCGGCCAACACCCAATCCAACGCAATCTAGTGGAGGCTGGAGCCTCCCCTATGCGCTCCTCGGATCTGCGCCTGCTAAATAGATCCAAGGAGGCCGCGCAGCCTCCCGAACGGGTCTAGGAGCCTCCCCTCTGGTAAGGGCACGAACGTGCATAGGATTGAGCCCTTACACAAGAAAGCTACTAGAGTCTCTCATCATCCTGCAAGAGTATCTTAAGCTTTCCTTTGAGCAACATGATTTCTTTCTCCCGCTGCATTGTTTTCTGCTGAAGAAAACAAATAACATTTGCTATACTGTAGAAGGGTTCGTTTTCAAGAAGCTGACTGGCAGCTTGTTTGCCTGTTTAGCAGCTCATGTACCCCTGCTAACTGGGCAAGAGGCACTTTTTCAAGTGGTGCTCCTCTTATATTTAGCAGGGGGAGAGTAATTGTCCCTCTTCACCCATGTGCAGTCTTTCTAGTGGCTGCTGCTAGTGGTCTGCCTTTTTGTAGTTTGTGAGCCCTTTGGGACAGGGAGCCATTTAATTTTATTATTATTACGATTTGCCTGTAAACCACTTTGTGAACTTCATGTACCTGTTTGATTGACTGATGTCTGTATAGATCTGCAACTGTTTCAGTACTTACTGCAGATGCCATATCATCCAATAGCATGAATGTCTGTGAATAACATCTGGATGTGTCTCTCAAATGATGGGAGCTCAAAATGAAGGCCATATGCTTGAGAATACCTATACTTTGCTTCGCCTCTAGATTAGACTCTAACAACAGGTTGCATAAGGCAGACTGTAATTTGGTGTTGACACTGAATAAAATAACGGAGATCATTACGGAAATAAAAAAAGACACCAAGGTCTATTGCTTTCTTAGCAATTTCCTGTCTGAAGACACACTGCACTGCAGGTTATTTATCAGCTACTGTAACTTTCTCATTTGCAGTCTTTTATTTTACAGCAATGTGGCTTTGCACAGCCAAGTCTTACCAGCATTTCCAGAGTAGCGCCCTAAATGTATTTTAAAGGAGCAGGCTTCATCCTCCAACCAAAAGCTGTCATATGATGCATATGCATACGTGTCATCTTCAGACTCCAAGTCTACGTAAAGCATGAAGTTGGCTGTTTTCTGGTTTGTTACGTGGAAAATCTTTCGGAGTCCCAGCCAAAATTCCCCTATAAACAGAATTAAAATAAGCTTTAGAAGAATAGAAGGAAAGATTTACTGCCTTCCCTCGGTCTGTTACCCTCGGTCTGTTAGCACAAACTAACCGTGGAAATTTTGAGAGTATTTACAGATGATCACCAGCCTCTCACTGGCTCTTCTGATCACCACTTCTTGCTCTCTCTCTCTCTCTTTTTTTTCCCCGTTAAATTTTATTTTTATTAGAACAACAAAAACAAATTCACCACTATAAAACAAAAACTAAACAAAAACCAAATTCAGAACATATAAGGCAAGCCTGGAATGATACATCTAAATTACTTGCAACCTTTACAATATACTGTATGAATAACTGCTCAAATTAAAAATTGTGTCTCTTAGCCAACCTCCTATTCTTTTCTTTTAATACTTTTTAATCTCCTTATCATTTATTTTAATCTCCAGCAAAATATTTCACGTCTAAATCACCCACCTATTCATCCAATCCTTAATTTGTTACACCAAAATAACCCTTCTCACGCAGGAAGTCAATGAGTGGTTTCTAGTTATTCATAAATGACTTTACTGACTTCTCTTCAAGCAAAATCGTAAATTTGTCCATTTCCATTAAGTCCAGAATTTTAATCCAACAACCTTCAACTGAAGGTACCTCTGGAACTTTCCAATACTGTGCATATAGTATCCTTGCTGCAGTTGTCATATACAAAAATAAGATATCAAAGTCTTTTGGAACCTCTCTTTGATGCAATGGGAAATGTCTACACATTCTTCTGAGTGGGCTTCTTCTTATTGGGGAAGGCCCTACACATGGATGTGTGTGTGTGTTCTGGTCTGTGTTCATTTTATTGCTTGAGATCAGTAGTGTCATTCACAAACAAGCTGCCGGAACACGAGGCGGGACTTACCGCTTGATTGACAGGCAGTCCGTGACGCGTCGCTGCCTGCCTGCCCGCCCGCCACAGGGGCGCCCCCCAGGCAAGCGGGCACCCCCTCTGAAGCCAGGAGTGCCCGCGCAGCGGTCGGGCAGGCAGCGATGCGTCACGAACGGGCAGCCAATCAGGCGGTAAGTCCCGCCTCGCGTTCCGGCAGCTCATTTGTGAATGACACTACTGCTTGAGATAACATACCACAAAATGCCACAAGAGAGAGGGGTGAACATGAGAGAGGGGTGCAAGACCAGTGGTGGGATTCAAATAAATTAACAACCGGTTCTATGACATCATAGCCGGAGCCAAAAAAAACAACAACCCAAAGCCAGCCGAGGTAAGCGAGTGGGCGGGGCCCGGCCATTTAACAACCGGTTCTATAGAACCTGGGTGAACCCCTTGAATCCCACCACTGTGCAAGAGGTAAACTGATCTGCCCAGGTCAAAAAAAGGGGCCCTAGGATCCAAAGGAGGGGGCCCAGAAATTTCCTGGGGTGGCCTCAGGGGAGTGGAAGATGGACGTCAGGCTGACAGGGATGCCAAGCCTTCTGGGCAGGTAGACCTGGGCTCCAGAGACAGTTCTGGCTCTTGTCACCTTCCCTCTGCCCTGTTTTGCCCCTCCCCACCCCCACTTCACCCTTTTCTGCCCCATTTCTCCCCCTCTCCTCCTCCTTTGGGAAGGGGCCCCCAAGAAACTTTGTACCCCTTGATAAAAATTTCTCTTGGAGGCCCTGGCCACAAGCACAGCAATTGCGGGGGGGGGGAATAGTTCTGTGGTGAAGAAACGTCAGCCCTTCCCAACATCCTTCCCCTGACCGAACCCTCTCTTGCATCAGCCCCAGCCAGCGGCGTCATGCAACTGGAACGCTGGGCGGGAGGAACGGGTGAGCGGTAGCCCGCCCATTGCGTACTGCTCCGTTTTGCCGTCTTCCCCGCCCCCGCGGGCGGGGAAGGCAGCGAAACGGAGCGGTACGCAACGGGCGGGCTGCCGCTCACCTGTTCCTCCCACCCAGCGTTCCGGCTGCATGACGCCGCTGGCTCCAGCCCTTTGGCTTCCTACTCCTCCACCTCCATTACCAACATTTCCTCACCCTGGGAACAGTCTGAAGAAATTGCAGCTCCCCATCCAGCCAAGGTCACACTCCTTGTGTAGATCCCGAGCTCAGTTGGGATTACAAAAAGTAAAAAAGTCATGTTGGTACCTGAAAGGTCACCGAATCCATCCAAATAGTCAGACCATGTCCTTTGAAATTCAACTATTCCCTCGGTTCTTTTCTGAATGACTGTCCATCCCCCTCCTCTAAATTCCATTTCACATAAGACCTAGAACAAATAAAGACCCTTGATACAGCCTACTAGTTATGTAGCCGTCTCATGACACGTGTTTCTTTTAAAGCAAAGCAAACCAAAATCTAGACATAAGATTGCATGAAGTCTGATGTTCAGATCTGCAAAGGAATGCCAGACATTTTGCTCAGGGATTGCATTAGGGCTCGGCTAGGGCAGGCACTGTCTAAGAGCTCACACCAATCAAGGGGGCCACCAGCCCAGACCAATTTCCAAAGCCTTATTATGCAATGCAGTGACAAACGGAGGCCTGAGTGCACCCATGGCTGGCACCGAAACCGCACCCCCAGGACATCGCCCTGCCCCCGTGCGTCACTCCAACACACCTCCCTGCGCCCGGAAATGCTCCATTTCAGAGCGTAACGGAGGCCAGGGAGGATGGGCCAGCCGAAGAGCACGCAGTTTCCCCCACGGACTGCGCGCAATGGCGCCCCGCCGCTGCCTGGCGCCCATGGCTCTCGCCACCCTGGGCTACCGGTCAGATACGCTTCTGATGCAATGCACCATCAGGAGACCAAGGGAGGGACGACAAATGCAGTGCTTTGCCCCAGGGCCCCCAGCAACCTGATGCTGGTATCAAGCAAAGTGCCTAGGAATGTCCATCTACTGCATAATTTAATCTTTTAAGAAGGAAATATGGTAGACTCAGAATGATTGTGGTGGTTCTAGAATTCTCAAAGTTCTGTTGTGTTCAGCCAACCAATCCAGGGTTGGCACTCCCACACGCAGCGTTCGTTTGCTGAGTTCCATCCGGCTGGTTTGGACTGGGGTCCAAAAAGAAAATTTCCCTGGACCACCGCAGCAGATACACAACTAACAATCGAACTTAAGCCTTAACAACAGAGAACATTTGGACAGGAAGTGAAAATGTCAGGCACTTCGGGCAAAGGCAATCGTGTCATCTTGGAATTCTTGGTATCAAGGGAAAGTACTGCGAAGGGTAGTCAGGCACCTGCTCTGGGTTTCCAGAAAGCTAAGCATAAGCCTCTCAGAGCATAAGAACATAAGAAGAGCCCTGCTGGATCAGGCCAAAGGCCCATCTAGTCCAGCTTCCTGTATCTCACAGCGGCCCACCAGGTGCCCCAGGGAGGCATGAGACAACAAGATGTTGTTGCCACTCCCTTGCACCCGGTACCAGTAGCCCGCCACCTTTGTGGTTGCACAACCCTAACTTGCTCTGGAACGGCAGGCTGGTGGGCCTGCGCTATATCCAGCCCACGTTGGAGTGGGCAGGAGCCTCCCTGGGGCAAGGGCATGTTTACGCCGTTGCCCAGGGTAGGCGCCAGCCACCGAAATGGGCTCGCTTGGAACTGCGCCTGCTGTTTAGAACTCAGCTGGCCCCCACTGGATCTGTGCCTGCTATTTTGCGGATACAGAATCGAGGTGGCCCTGTAAGGCTTTCAGGCGCGGGAGGGGGGCATAGGATTTGGTGGCAGCATCTGCCGCCATCTGTGGCCCGTCCCGGGCCCCCTGCCCAGCCCCATTCTCTGCCTTCCCTCCAGCCAGTTCTGCCTCCTCCTCGTCCCGAAAAGCCCTCCTACCAGCTAGCAGGGATGATATTTACCACCTGGGACTCCCGTTCTGTGTTATTCTGGCACAGAGGCTCAGTGTCGACTTGTACTGGCCTCTCTGCCAGCACTGAATGTCTGCATTGGCGAGAAATTGCCTTACGGCACAACACCTGGCAGCGGAACTGTGAGTGCAGTGGTGGCGGAATAGGATTGGGCCAGCGGTGTTATGCTGCTGGAACGCTGGGTGGGACATCCGGGTGATCGACAGCCCGCCTGTCGCGTTCCGGAGCGTTACGCCGTTTGCGTAATGTACAAGAGCGGCATAATTGGTTACACAAACGGCGTAATGCTCCGGAACGCGACGGACGGGCTGTCGATCACCCGGATGTCCCGCCGAGCATTCCGGCAGCATAACACCGCTGGATTGGGCCCTAAAGCCCATGAAAGCCCTCCCCCGCCTTTTATTCCTGGCACTGTCTCTACACAGATCTCATCCTGAAGGTCTGGACTGAAGAATGCAAAACAGATTTTCTCAGTCTTTGGGAATCACAAAAGGCTGAGCTGGCTAAAGCTACAGTGCTGGGACTGAGTCCACAAGGGAGTAGAGTGTTTGTTTGGCAGGTCGGTTTAGTTCCCTGGAACAGCACTGCCTGCAAGACTGTGATAGGCATTCCAGATTGTGTAGCTAAGTCATGCTGTAGCTAAGAAGCACTGCCACAGATGAAAACCTTTCCTGTCATGGGTTCGACTGGAGGGTGCAATTCTAACCAACTTTCCAGCTGTGTCAATGGAGCATGTGCTGCACCCTGCAGTGAAGGTGAAGTCACAGACCTCCTCAAGGGAACCGAATGTTGGTTCCCTCACCTCGGAGCTGCATTGCCTTTACCCCAGGGCTGGAAGGTTGGTTGGGATTGCACCTTCAGTACACATTATGGCAGCAGACTGGGATCTTAGAACTAGAATTCATGTAAAGCAGGTGGGTGAACAGTGGTGGGTGAGAAGAGATGCTGATCTGTTCCCCAAACAGGAAGGGCAGGAAGTATGGACGGATGGTTGAGCTGCTGGTACTGCCTGAAGCTTTTGGATGGGAGATGGAATGCCAGGCTGGGACAAGCTGCAGTACCTGTTGTGGCAGAATGAGGTCACTGTGGAGCTGGTTAGTCAGTGTGGGAATGTGTGAGAAGGCCAGCCGGCAAAAGAATGGAGTACAATCTTGAGGACCTGTCCAGGCTAGACTTACGATCACCTGCTGAAGCTCGAGGTTACACGGCCAGAGGAGAGACTTACAATTGTCTACTGAAGTTCGATGGCACACAGCCAGAGGAGAGGACTACACTGTGAAGACTACATGTGGGACTGAGGATTTGGTGAATCAAACAATTAAATGTTGTATATTTGCAAAACCCCACTGAAAGACTAGTCTAGTCTGCACATGTAATCCACCTTGGGCATTTGCTTCGGCATGGGAGAGACAGGGTACAAATTCTTTAAATAAAAATAAATAACCAGCCACTTTTTGCTTGAAAGGATTTGTGAAAGGAAACCTGAAAGGATTTATTTAATTCTACCATAAGAAAATTAAAACAGTTTTTTTTTTCAAGCAAGTGCTTTTTTTCTTTTCTTCTCCCAAGCAAGTGCAACACTGAACAAACGTTTGTTACCTCAAAGGGATAACTTGATCCTTCGGGATGGATTATGTAGAGACCACTTGGAGTTTTTGTAACAGAGCCAATAGCATCTTTAATATCGCTGCAGTCCAAACCTGATGGGCAACAGAGGATTTCAGGTTCAATTTTGTTAAAAAAAAATGAACAAATAGCAAATATGCAATAAAAAAAGGAGACACTGACTGAGGGCCCAATCCTATCCAACGTTCCAGCACTGATGCAGTCATGCCAAAAGGGTGCACACTGCATCATGTGGTGGTAGGGGGGGCAGTCCTAGAGACCTCTTCTATCTAGCGGAGGTAATGTTTTTCCCTTACCTTGAGGCTGCATTGTGGCTGCACTGGTGCTGGAAGATTGGATAGGATGGGGCCCTTAACCTCTTCCCTTTCCCCAGCTATATATGAGGGCAGTTCCATATATGTTCCATATATGAGGGCAGAAGATTTAGTCGAGAGGGTTAATGCCTCCGTTTGCCTGAAGATAAGAGCTGAACATCTGAAGGTCGCCAGTTCGGGACTACCGGAAGTCTCTGTGAGCGGCAGACCTTGTAATTGCGACTGATTAACAGCTGAGCTATCTCCGGCTGCCTTGTGAGAGGGGGAGTGTGCCGGGGAAGCCAGCAGAAGACAAACGGGTGGCCAGAAAGAAGACTAAATCCAGAAAGATCCATCTGTATGTGTTGTAGTTCTTGTAAGATAGAACGTTTCTGTAAATTGTAAAAACCTTTGGTTTATGAATAAAGTCTGCCTATGTAAACCGCCTTGAGTTATAGTCATTAGAGAAATCTAGTGACCTAAGAAAGGTGGTATATAAATACAAGTATTGTTATTGTTATTGTTATTGTTATTGTTATTGTTATTGTTATTGTTATTGTTATTAATGCAAGTGCATATATGGAAGCTTGTCCTCGGACAAAAACGCCGGCTCTACAGGCTTTGAAATGGAGATGAGCATCGCCCGCTACAGTCCGTCACAACTAGACCATTCGGTCACGGGGAAACCTTTACCTTTATGCAAGTGCAATTGGGCAGCCCAATCCCGGACTCCCTGACTGCTGCAGGTGCAGCAGTAGCCAAAAGACTATCTCTGCACCCAGCGGCACAAGGCCGCTGCTGGAGTCTCCCCAGAGAAGGGGACATTCACCCCCTTCCCCTGGGGAAAGCTCCCCGCAGTGGGGCTCCTCAGCTCAACGCCAGCTATTTTGCCGGAAGTGAATTGAGCAGCCCAGTGTCAGGCTGCCCGAGCCACCACTGTGGATAAGATTCGGTGGTGGAAGCTACCGCCAGATCCCACCCCCTTGCGGCTGGCTCCTCCGCTCCCCCTGCCGGGTTCCTCCCCCTCCCCACCCAGTTCCTCCCTGCCTCCCCCACGACAAACGGGCTGACCGGCTGCCGGCACTTCTGGACCACCAGCCAGCCACCCACTCGCATTGGGGCCGGGCGCTGGCGTGCTTTTTTGATATACAACAAAGCAAAATAGTATGGACTTTTTAAACAAAACTTCTTAAGAAGATCCTTATTATGGAGATGGGACCAAATAAGATATAAAATATACACAAAAATTCCGAGATGGATAAAACCTTTAGAAATTGCAACAAAACCGGATTGGATTAAAGAAGATCAGACAACAACAACAACAACAACAACAACAACAACAACAACAACAACAACAATAATAATAATAATAATAATAATAATAATAATAATAATAATAAATTTATATACCACCTTTCTTAAGATCACTAGATTTCTCTAATGACTGTAACTCAAGGCGGTTTACATAGGCAGACTTTTATTCACAAATCCGAAGGTATTTACAATTTACAGAAATGTTCTATCTTTCAAGAACAACACTCATACAGATCTTTCTGGATTTAGCCTTCTTTCTTTCTTTCT